>VZRN01002244.1:1410698-1428989 GCA_013397935.1 Dasyornis broadbenti
TTTTTTTTTGCCAGTCAGACAGTATTTGAAAGAAAGTTAGGAAAGCTTTGGAAGTGTTTGGGGGGAGTGTGCTTGGGTTACAAAGAGCTGTACAAGAGCACAAAGATGCTCCTTTGAAAATCTAGCAAAGTTAATGGAGATTAGTAACTGACTGGAAATGGGAATCAGTCGCCTTGCGCTGAATGAAGGGAGTTCTCATAATTGGTAAAATATGGAAATTGTTGATTGTCAAGATATATTAAATAAAGTGAAATTCAATATATTATAACATACTTTGTTCTTTTCTAGATATGTCTCCATTTTTTCAGTGAGAAGTCTTGCATTTGCCTTGGTGGGCTGCTTGTTCATAAGCATACTCAGTTGCTTTTTTGAACTCATATCAACTTTTGACAAGCACAGAATGATAAAGCAGTAATGACCTCTACCACATGACTACATACAATATCATTGTGAAGCAGCTACTAGGTGTAATTATTTCATTCCCATTATTTCTGTAGTATAAGAAACAAAGTTGTTTTCTGTCACTTTTTCCATGTCACTTAACAGGGTTTAGATCTCCGTTATGTTCATCTTGAATTCCATCTCTTCCAGAACAAAGAATTCTAGTTACTTATTTGCTGTTTAGATCCTATTCCCTATCAGTTGATTCCTTATGTTCAGTTACCTTTTCACCTGACATCTTTGTCAGTATTATTAGTATTTAAGAAAATTACTTGCATGGAGATCAAAATGATCTTTAGAAACAGTGTTCTCCAGTTTTTGGTCAATTGTGTCTAGCTTGGCATTTGACTGTCTCAGTGCTTAGTTCTGGACAGAAAAGCCTAACAAATATTAACTTACACATATTAGGAATTGTTTGGAACTGTGGAAGTATGGGGACAGTTCACCTGTTAAAAGTTTTGGTCTCTGCATCTCAGTTTTGGCATTGTTTGTATATACAAAAACTGCAGTGTTTTTCAGGTTCTGTAGCTTGTCTGTCATTTTACCAGGTGATGAAGTGAAATGCTCAAACTTGAATCATGAGGCAATACCTGGACTGTATTGGGTACAACACGAATGAGTGCGTTGCCAAGAGAGTAGGGGATTAGAATCATTCTATTCAATAAAAGTTGGCAATTGCTCACTCCATTTCAGAAATACCTTTTCTGTGAAAGAATATTGTTTCTAGATGGCTCCCTGCTTACTCTGCTATTTGTGGGGTAGCATCCTAACAGCTAATGGCACTGTGGAAGTTAAAATATTGCAGTGTAAGAAACAACAGTAGGTAGGCCCAGTGAGACAGCTCATTTGCATGGATGTCACAGTACTGGTCCTTTTAGATGGACCAGTAGTTTTAAAGTTTTTACAGTTTTCAGTCTACAGTTAAAATATAACTGAATTAGTCATTGAATTGTAACTATTCCATACGGAAAAAGAAAATTTCACAGTGCCAGTGTGGGAATTCTGTTGCAGTCAAACATTTCCTATGGGTATTTAAATGTTTTTTTCCATTGTGTCTTTGAAAAGTGTCAGTCTGCAGGGAAAAAAATCTCAGACAATTTATTCTCCCTTTATATATCATGAGGTATTTCAGTTTGATTTCAAAAGAAGATCCAGGTACAATGCCTCATTACTTCCAACTATTCTACAAACATCCAGTTAGTATGATTTATGATAGCTAAATATTTCTATATAAAGTTATATTCATCTACGTTTGGTTTTTTTAAGTTGACTTTTTTTTAATTAATTCAGAAAGCAACTGGAGCTTTGCCTTTCCACCTGGAATGATGTAGCAAAGCTTTTTCTCATCCTTATCTGACAGCTGTGAAATAATACGTGCATAAATACCTAGTTTCATCTTTTCCTATTTGTTTTTGTTTAAGTGCTCCACCCCCACCTGGAAGTGAAGAGGAAGCTGCAGAAAACGGCGTTGTGAAAACGGTAGTTTTAAATGTGTTTTTGAAATACTGCTTTAATATGTTTTGGTTCTATGACTTAATAGTACTTCCAGTTTTTGGGGGGGTAGGGGGCGGAAAGATGGTGCTTGAAGGCAGCTCTCCTTTCTCAAAGACATCGTTCTCAAAATGATGGTCTATTTTTTCCCACTGAAAAGAAAATAAAGTCCTCTGATTGTTTTTCTTTTTTGAATGTGATAAACAAAGAGCATTTGCAGAACAATGCAAAAGTATGAATCAAGACATGAGTTACACGTGCCTTTCAAAGGCAATGTAACACTTGTTTTGTAGTAGTCTTCAATGTTTAGTATGTCTGATAATTTCAGTGTTAGTATGATGAAGGATATGACCAGGAAATTAAATTTACAGTTGCAGTGTTGTTTAAAGCATTCAGGTTACTGTGAATGGGAACAATTTAAGTATGTTCTATGAGAAAATTTTACTTCACTAGGATTTTTTAGCTTATATCTTGCAAGAAATATCTTTTAAGTGATGCAGAAACCATTATTGAAATATTTGTGCAAGTTTCAAGGACCGGCCTCTTACTGAAGTACTTTTTTTCAGGTAACTCTAAGGCTTTACTTATGAAAGACATTACAACATATTTAAAATTGGGGGAAAAAGTATTAAAACTTTAAAACTAATTTCAGTTGTTTAAACTGAAAAGCTACTTAAAGGGTGTTTTTTGTAATGCTAATGATGTGAGTGGGTGGTAAATTTCTCAGGTGGAAGGCAACAATAACAGTTTTTTGGACTTGCTGATCTTAAAGTATTTCCGGAAATCCTTATAGGCTCAGTTTTCTCGTACCTGCATATTTCTGTATTTCTTATCTATATAAAGCCTGGCATTGTTAGGATATCATTAGAGAATCTCCATAAAATTGAGAACTTCATGGTAAATGGTGTTCATGAAGGTTAAGCAGCAGTTTAGAAAAATAGGCGTTGTTCAAGTTGGTTCAATAGGAATGAATGAATATTTTTGTGAGGAGGGAACTCAGAAATCATTCATTATAAGTGAAATGGCTTTTGGTTGAAAAGGTGCATGGTCCAAAAATAATTTTATTTCCTGTTTGATGCCTTTTTAATGGCTCCTTTACTGTGTGGATTGCCTGTTGGGTGATGAATTTGCACTTTTCAGCCTTATGGCATTGAAAGACTGTCTTCAGATGTTATTTACAAAATATTTTTACAGATCTAGGCTTGCCCCCTCCCTTCATTGTTATGGAAATTATATTAATGTTGTGTGGCAAGAATGAACTGCACTCCAACATATTATCTTCTAAGGAGCTGCTTATTTTTGTGTAGTTTATGTACTAGGCAACTTAATAGGCAGTGTAATAGATAAGGGCTAGGACTCAGCTGTGCATGGGTAACTGCAGGATGCCGGGGCAGAATCAAGTTGGTTTCGATGTGTTCAGCCTCTTGCTGAAGGATTCCAGTATTTGAGTAAGGCTGATTTGGTTGGAAAAGTTTGCTTGGATTCCACAAAGTTTTTGAAGAAGTTCCTCACCAAAGGATTTAAAAAATTTTGCAGTTAGAGAATGAGTCCCACATGGATAATTGATTTGTAAAAGAAAACACAGGGTAGAGGTCAAGATTCTGTTTTCACAGTGAAGGAAGGTCACTTCCAGCAGAGATACTCTGGAATTTTGTGTATAACCTGTGCTGTTTAATGTATTTCCTTGGAAAAGAGCTAAGCTGTGAAATCACAAGTTTTCTGATGATACAATGTTAATCAAAATAGTAAGGGCACTAACTGTGAAGAACTGACTGGTTAATACACGGTTATTGAATTCTGCTTAGAAAAAGAAGAGTGATGTTCATTGGGGGGAAGAAACATCTTTACAAATAAAATGGTCTGAATTGATCATTACCACTTAGGAGGGACACGTGAAGTGCTAGTCTGGAGTCTAAAAATCAGTTAAACCTTGCAATGTATCAGAAAGTGAATATAGAACAAAATGGAAGATATACCATAAGTTCATAGTTCAGTTGCACCCTGATTTCTGTCTGCTATTCTTTCCCTTTGTTTCGTAAAGGCTTTACGACAGCTGGAAGGGTTGAGAGAAGAGCAGCAAGAGTAATTGAGGTTTCATACACAGAGTGGCTGAGTAGCCAAGAACTTCTCAGCTGGGAAGACAGGCATATGTAGGAAATGATGGAGGCTAACAAAATCATGTGTAGAGAATATAAATAAGGATTGATTCCTCATGGTTTCTTCCTTTAGAGGACTTGGACTTTTAAATTAATATCATAGGAGTCAGGGTGAAAACCAAAGAGTCTGGATCTTCATGCAGTAAACAGTGTTTTGGAACTCCTCTCCAAAGAGTGTCTAACTGCTGGGAGTTACATGAGTCCAAAGAAAGTCTGGACTAGTACTTGAAAAGATCCATTGGCGGTTACTATAAACAAACCATAGCTTAGGAAATGTCCTGAGCTAATAATATTAGCAGCTGAACAAATTAGGGAGGAACATCATATGTGCTTTTTTTCTCTCCCCTGTGGTCTTTGTAAGGGAAAATCCAAAACAAAACACCAAACAAACATGAAACAGTGGACTAGATGAACTCTTGGTATGCACTGCACAGGTATTTTACCAGCAAGCTGGAAGGCTATGGGATAGCATACAGCGTGCTCTTGTATCTGATTTTTCAGTTTGTTTGCTGAACGTCTCAAGTATTTTATGTAGTTTACTGACGTTAGGAACTAAATAGATTTCTCTGAAGTGCGGTGTTCAGCATCAACTGGAGAAACAAGTACTTGAGTTACTCTGGATATATAATTGACAATGGCAAGAAGCTAGTCTTGCATGTCTTTTAGTTCTCTCCTGAATGACAAGGTAAGAGTGGAACCACTGTGTATGAGCTAGATAGAGGGAAGAAGGGTATTAGATAGTGGAAACTCTTTTATGCTTGAGAAACTAAACTTAGTATTAAGGACGCTTCTCTATTTTGATCCAGATGTTTCAGATACTTGTAACTTCCTAAATTTACTGTTAATGCTACTCAATTCTAATGTCTAGGAAGAGCAGAATTTTCTTCTTTGAAAGATTTCTAGGTTGGATAATTTTGTCTGGATTGTTCTTCCATTGTGAAGGTAAGTGACTGCTTTTTGTCTAAGCCATGACTTTTTCTTTCGTAGAAGGTGGCAGAGGCTGAGGATGACAGTGATAGTGATAGTGATGATGATGAAGATGATGTTCAAGTCACCATAGGGGATATTAAGACAGGAGCTCCACAGTTTAGGTAAGTTATTTGCGAACATAATCTGGAGAAACTTTTAAGATTATATTTAATTATTAATGCAGTCTCTTTAATACTTGCCATTTATTTGCCATTTTAAAATATTTATAATTTTTAATATATTTGTATATTTTTGTCTTTGAATTTACCACATATTTGCCACTTAATACTTGCCAAAAATGTCAAATTGTATGCACAATTACTGTCAATTAAGAATTTTTTCAGCTCTTTAACAATGTTTTTAATGATACAGTGGCTTGAAAACAAGTGAAATTAAATCAGTGGAGTACAAGGAAGAGTTTTGTATGAGTTTAAATTGTGTTTTCAGATTTTGAGAAATAATTGTAATAAGTTTCTAAAGGAGTAAGTTGTTTTTATTATGGAATGGCTACATTATATAGCTTTTTTAGAGTTGTTACTGTGACAGTGACGTTTTTGTTGCAAAGGATAGAGTGGCAAGAACATGAGAAGTGTCTGTCCCTCATCCTGTTTGTAATGGAGGCAGTTCTAATTAGTCCTCTATAGTTTCAATTCCTGTTGATGTTCTCAAATGAGATTTTAATGTACTTAAGGATGAAGCTGTGAGCCTCTGGAGATTATTTCTCAAGATTGTGGTTTAGGCATTTGTACTGTTCTTGCTACTTTTATTGCTCCATATTCCTTCTGGTCTTGAAAAAGGGCTTGTTTTTCCCTGAACACTTTTGTGTTAATTTTATCCAAAATTATGAAATAATATTTCCATTGCATGGAAATCTTCTGAGGGAAGTGGTTTGCTTGTTTTTCTTGGCAATCCTGATATTTTTATGCTTATTAAAACCGGAGTTACTAGGGTGCCGTTTCTTAATAGAATTGTGAGTCTGCAGGCAGGTCTTACTCAGGTATATCATTGTGTTTTTGACTTTAGAATGTAGGTGATTTACTCCTGTTTGAAACATAGTATTTTTAAACTTTCAGTATTTCATATCTTAAAATACTTTGTAAATGAATGTAATGTACTAAAACCCCAATTCTTTCAGTTCTTTGTTTTTCTGCTTTCAATAACTTCCAGTATTCTTGTGGGCTAGGCAGTGACTTCAAATTTCGTAGTAGTAAAGCAAAAGCTAGATTTATATTCTCAATGGATTTGCTGATACTCTTTCCATGTATGCAGAAAAAAATGAGCAGATGATTCTAAATCTAATTAGAGTAGAAAGTTTTATATAGAAATGTCCGTTTTCTGAGAAACCTATTTTTCTGGCCAAATTGAACAGAAAGTTCATGGAAGGGCAGTAATCTAAAACAAACTGAACATTGCTGTTAATTTTAACTGCAGTAGAACAAGTTTGTTTTATAGGATTAAACAATTTTTCATGTAGTAGTCAACAAAAAACCCATTAGATTTGTTTGACAAAGTCATGCACAAATACAGCATTACAGATCAGGTTAAATGTTTTGTGTCAGTTTTGTGCTGTTGTAGCACTTAAATGAAAACTAAAACTGCATGGAAGTGGATACTGTAAACTATAGCTTTGGCTTCTAATTATATGCTAATCTCATTATGTTTATGGGTCACCTGTGAGGATGAGTTACATTGCATACAAATGGTAGGGAGAGCAAGTTCTTAATATTACAAATTAACAATACTGTAATTCCTGAGACAGATAAATCTGTTTAGTAGATTTCTGAATGCATTTTTATGAAGAAAGCTCTCAAGTATTTTAGAAAGAGAAAAATTACATACTTTTCTGTTGAACACAATGACAGATGATTGCTCGAAGTACATTGAAACAGCATTTCAGTAATTTTAGAGAAATGCTTGTATTTTCCACTTCTATACAGATTAAATGGAATTATTATGAAAAGAGAAAATGATCCATCTAAAACCTTCCTTTTTTAAAAATTTATTCTGTTTTTACTCTAATCCCAGACTGTCATCTGTATCCCTAAATGAACTGCATTTTTCCTTTCTCTCTCTTCTTCTGGTTCTGTCCATTCTTGTTTCTATCAAGGCCTTTATCCTTTCAACTCAGGAAGAGTGACTGGGACTTGCTTCACTACTGTTTATTAGTTGGAGAAGTTACTACTGAGCATAGAAAGGTACTCTTCTCTTCCTCCTAGGCTGATCTCTTTACTTTTACAGTTACCAGCTTGGAAAGCTAGAGATTCAGGATGGTGATTGAGCCTGGGTCCAATTTATTTCTGGATCTAGCTATCTCTTGTTTTGTGTTTTCTTCTGGTTTTAAAGTCTTCTTTGTCTAATTCACTTTTTTGTTAATTTCTTTAAGTTATGGAGCAGCGCCTGTGAATCTCAATATTAAGGCAGGAGGACGAGCTTATGGATCTTCTGGTAAGAAAATTTACACAGTAATATTAGTAAAAATGAAAAAAAATATTGTTTTGGATTAAGGAAATAATTTTTACTTTTAAAAATTTTTGATAAATTTGTCTGGCTTTTAATTTCTATTTTAAGTGTATTACTACTGATAAAATTCTGTTTGGTAGAGACAGAAGCTCTAACTTTCTAACTTTTCTTCACAGGTGCAAAAGTTAAAGGACTGGATCTAGATGCACCAGGGAGTATTAATGGTGTGCCACTTCTGGAAGTAGATTTAGATTCTTTTGAAGATAAACCTTGGAGAAAGCCAGGTAATGTCTGGTTTATGTTAACTGATATGTAGATGTTTGGTAGGTTACTTTAACAGTGATTCCTATTGACAGCATGTAGATGTCATCTCACCTATCCCTAGGAGGTACTGTACAGTGTAACTTGGGAAAAGCAACTATGTTACTTGTTGCCTTCCTGCTGTACCACAGAGTGTTTGGATGTGCCCTGTTTCTTAGTATACATCCCAGTCATATGTCAGGAGAAAGAAACAGGCCGTTTCTTAAATACGTGTGTCTCCTGAACTCTCCTTGTGAATCTGCATTTCTGTGGAGATTAGTGCCATTGCTCTGTACCATGGAACATGAGGTAAAGCAAAATGGAAAATAGTTCTAGCAGGTTTTAGCAGAAAGAATGGTGAAATGTAGCTGCCTGTGCTAGGTTGTGTTCATACATAGGCATCCATGAAGTTTGAATAAGAAACTGGGACCTTCCACACGGACTTTCCATGAGTCTCCTCCGTATGGTCTCGTTGGCACAAGTGATTTGTCCAGACCTTCCTAATAACACCAGCATTGATTGCTTTTTTAGCAGCAGTATGTCTTGCTGCTGCATATAGTTTTTTTTCCTAGTGTTTGTATATTGCTTTGTTAATACAAAGTGTCTACAAAATGGAAAATAAAGAAGCCTTTGATGATTCTCTGGTGTTTGAACTGTTAGCTATATTAAATATATTCTGTGCATTTTAGTTACACCTGTTCTCTCTCTTACGATAAAAATACTTCATGGCATCAAATGAAGCTAGGAGCCAAAACACAATGAGAAGTCAAGTACAGAACAAGCAGAACAAAAGGGAGCGGTTCTTCACTGAACATACAGCAAACGTATAGATCTTACGTTTATCTTACTGTAAAGATATGGGGGATTGTAATATCCTATGATATTCCCTACTCTTGATTCCCACTTCATGATGCTAGGCAAGCTATTGTTTCTGACTAAATTTTAATGGTTTTATGATCTTAGCCATGAATACCCTATGTCTGCATTTCAGTTCTGCTTTTTTAGATCAATACCTAATCAGTTTTAATGCTCTAAATAGAGGTGTATATATGTTTAGTGGAGAAAAGATGAACTTCATGATGTCCTAAAAAACCTATGCTTCTCTACTTAAAGGGGCTGATCTCTCCGATTATTTTAACTATGGCTTCAATGAAGATACCTGGAAAGCTTACTGTGAAAAACAGAAGAGAATACGAATGGGCCTTGAAATTTTGCCAGTTACCTCAACCACAAACAAAATTACGGTAAGTAGTGTTCTTTTTGTGTCGTATGTTTTTTCTCCCTGTAAAGCTGCTTGTGTGTCGTAAGCTTGTTCTGCCCAGTTCAGTACCTCTGTTAGAGTTTGCACCTGACTCCCCTCCCTGAACCTCGAGTGTTACTGTGTTGCTTCACTGGCAGTTGTGTGGATAGTGTGACAGACAGCTACAGCTAGATTGCATCTGTACCTTTACTGAGATTGTGGCCCATCATTTAAGAGTTGTATAGTATCTTAATGGGCAATGTGTTATTTAACTTAGGCTGAAGACAAAGCTATGGAAGTAAGACCAAGTGCAGAGATTCTCGATGGCAGATACCATCTTTTTAAGGTGAATTTTAGTAAAATTTTGTTGGTTGCTCTCATTTTTCTTGAGTATTGCTTCCCATGCCAGCCCAGACTGATGGAAGAACAACTGTTATGGACACCGCCATTATTTCGTACTCTCATCTTATATCAGTGATTTTTCTGTATATGTCACAAAATGCGGATTAAAAAGCGTTGCTTTGTTCGTCACTCTTCTGCAAGTATGTGAGTTAGTGGCCTGGTGAACTAACAAATTTCCCAGTGAAATTAATTTTTCTTGGTGTGATGGTTTGTTTGTAGTTGTATTGTGTTCGTTTGTGCAGATTAAAGAATTTGTGCAGATGTGGTAGGGAAGCTTTTGTAGATTATGGCATGTTTATTTTTCCTGTGGTGTTGTAGCTCTTACTGTGTTTTGTAACAGTTATCCTTGACAACTCTGATATGAAAATCAATCTTCCATATTTTTGTGTTGTCCTTTTGGGGTTAGCTGAAAATAAGCTGTGTATAATTTTCCATTCAGAAATGCTGATTTTTCAGAGAATAGAAAGATCTACATGACAGCATTTATCTTAAGGATTGAACTTTTTTTTTTATATTCTCACTTTCTCATTTACTCCTGTTTGATACTAAAGTAAAAATTGTAATACAAAGGTTATTTATTTTGCCTATCCTCAATATGTAGTCATTTTTGTTCTTGAACTGTCTTTGAAGTGACTTGGAACTCTTTCTACTGTGTAGTCCTGTGTCAGAACTGTCAATTGCAGACAGGTGTTTTTGTTTTCTCTTTTATGCTGCTTGAGGATATTCAGTTATTTTGATTTTATTTTAGCAAGAATAGATCAGAAGCTCTCTGGGACTTTACACCTTCTTCAGTTATCATTATAACAGTGCTGTGGGACAGTAGAAATAGTGGGCAATAGGAGTTAAAGATTGCAGCTGACTCTAATCTCAAACATTCTCTGAAATGTTCTGAAGGAGGAAAGATAAGTAGTCCAACCCAAAACCTCCCCTGTTTCTAGCTCAATATTGACTCTGGTGATCAAACAGTACAGGTAATAATTGTGCTGTAAGAGTTTGTCCTGTTTTACAATAAGTTTACATATAATTATTAATTTCATTAACTTTTTTCCTTCTTTTCTGAAACAGTCATGTAATTTAGATTAATCTCCTGTAACTGGCAAGAAAGTTACTCATTAATTTGTAGAAGTCTTAAAGATTTTTCAGATGAATACTTACACCTTTTCTCCCTCATATTTCTGGATAGGAAACATTATTCCAGTTCCTAATGAATTTTAACAATTTGTATACATTTTTGTGGCGTTGGGAAAGATGTGCCCATGTTTAGAAGTGCGATTCTGCAGAAACATAGTAGTTCACTTGCTTACAAGCTGTGGGATCACAGCTTGTAAGATGTTATAACATGAGTGAACTAGCTATGTAGAGTGATGTAGCTGTGTGGTTGATACAGTGGGAGTGATTTTAAAAATTGAATCACTATAGATTTGTCTTTAATGCTAACCCACATAGGTTTCTCTTTCACATATAGCTGCTGCCGACGTAAAACAATGCTTGAAGTACTTGCACCAAAGGTTTTGCATAGTTTTAATAAAAAATTGTTTGGAATTTTGCAGTACTTCAGAAACAGCAGGGTTTTTCTGAACTATTCAGTCTGAACTAATGAAAAATCTTTTAGTTTGCATAACCCAGAGTATGAGGTGACTTTCTGGTATGACTCAGAAATTAAGTGGTTGCTAGATCTCATGATCAGTGAGGCAGATGGAGAATCCATTCAAGTTTCTTTTCTCATGGTTTGTTGGTTGTGGATTGAAGGCTTGTTAGATATCTCTGTTAAGATTATGAAGATTTTTTTTTAAATGTTTGCTTCTTTCAAAATTTAAGATGTAATTTTGTTCATACAGGAAATTCTTCAAGAAAATCAGTTTGGTCTGTTCATGTACTAATCAAGTGTTTGGAAAATAAATATTTAAACTGTCTAATCTTCTGTAACAATTGGCATATTGTTTCTTATATATATTAAACACAGTACTTAAGTATTATATCAATACAAAATACTTAATTTTGCTAGCTGTGCAGAGGTGACAGTTTTGGAAATTCTGGTTAAAGCTGGACTTTCTTTTTGTGTTGGCTATCTGTTATGTTGAGTATTGGAGTTACTCTTCTTGTGAGGGTAAACTAATGATGAAACATTATTTTGAAGGTACAGCAGGGCAGAACTGGAAACTTGGAGAAAGAGTTGGCAGTGCAGTCGTCCAAACCTGATTTCACATCTCCTCCAGCCTTATTCAAATCAGGAATTCCAACAAACAGGTCAGTTAGCTGTAACTTAAGACCAAAAAACTCCTTCTACTGTTGCCTCTATGTCTTTGAAGTTTATGATTTTTGTAGGAAAGGAAAGGAAAATATGGTTCTGTAATAGGTAGAAATGAGGGTAAGAGGTATCCTAATCACATCTAGCATAATCACACATGAATACTGTGCTGCCTTCTTGGCTATTTGGGAAAGAGAAAGTAGAAGAAAAAGGGAGGAAAAACAGCAGGATGAAATAACTAGACAGTTATAGAAATCCAGTTCTTGATTTATGACACTGTGTTTTCTGTGTGTAATTTGATTTGCCATCATAATATTTCTAGTTAGGGTCTTTATGAATATTAGTGAACTCATGTTTTCTGTTAAACAAGGTGGAATCTGACAGCTATGACTAACAAGTGGAAGAATTCCTGGAACCTAGTCTCTTTCCTGCAAGGTAGCTTTAGCTTCTCCATATTTGAATAATTTATTATACTTTCTTTGAAATGAGATAAATGATTTCCTTACTAGGGTCCTTCTCCCAGCCCCAGGCTTTAATAAGTTGTGTCCTTTATATCTAAGCCACTGCTGTTTGATATCTGGCACTTGGCTTAGGATGAATCCATACTTCTGCTTTAGTTATTCGGTGATCCTGTTTAGAAGTTTTGGTTCTGTGCAAATTAAAAGCTATTATATGACCATCATATTACAAACAATGGTAAGGAAGGTAGAAAAGGTTGTACACTTTTACTGGCAGCCATTAAAGGTTAGGAGCTATGATCTGTCTTTAGCACTGTATCCATAAGTTCCTTGACTAATTTAGAGGCACTTGTGTTCAATTATTCCATCCTGTAAGAGTCAGTTCAACACCCAAATGTATTTCTTGTGGGCAGGAAAAAAAAAATCAATCATACCCTTGACTGCACTTTTCTTTTGCTTCTTGAATATTCCTTCTGGTAGCCTGAACTGGTTATACTGCTCTCTGTTTAGTAGATTTTAGTTCTTTGGTTTTCTATTCTTCGTTGTCAAAGAAACAAGAAGAGTCTTCCAAGCTTTGTGCCAACCTTGTAGCTATTTTTTAGATTTTCTTTTCTGAATTGCTTTTAATGTATGATGTTCTTGTAACAGAGTTCTCAGACTGGAGTGTATTGTTCACAGGGTAAGGATTCCAAATCTATGTCTAGCCTAGGTCTTGTTACAAGATTTCAATTCTTTTTTCATCTCATTGGTGGACAGACAACCTCTAAACTACCTTAGGTAGTTAATGACCAGGATATTAAAATGTAGTCAAGCTTAAAGCTGTAGAAAAAAGGCATCACGTAGATTCTGTAGTTGTGAAATTTGCAGTTGTTGTGACACCTGTATCACTTTGTGACATTTACTTTGACATACCACTTTGTGACGTATCACTTTGACACTTGTATCACTTATGCGTTCCAGTGGTTAGAATAGGTTCTTTTGTGTACATTTAATGGGAATTTTGTAATTATAAGTTGTTACAATGACAAAACGCCTTCTTCCCTTATTGAATAACTGCTTTTATGGATACACTTACTTAAAATAGATTCTTCTGTAAAGAAAGGCATTTCTACCAAATCGTCAGAAGAGATTTTGAAAGAAAACTGTATGCTCAGAACTCTGAGAGTAGCTCAGTGAGTGAATATATATTAGCTGTGTGGATTATATATGCTTCTACTTTAATGACTTTTCCATAATGCGTCTACTATTTTCTGTTTATAAGAACCTGTATTACTAACTTCCATATAACCAATCAGTGTTTTATAGGTTTGGACTAATTTCTTTCTTTAGTTAAAGAGGTTTTTTTAGGTAGGCAGAAAATTTTCAGCAATACAGCTCTTCAATAATTTAAAATAATTGTCTTTATGCCACATGGCATTTACAATAGTCTTGTTGAGAAATTGCTGGAAGCATTTCTCATGTAGCAGTAAAACTTCCCTTGGCTTCTAGCCATAGTTGTTATATTTTGTGAAAGGCAGGGAAAACTGATATAACTTGGTATAGCAGCATTGAATGGGGATTGGTAAGAAAACAGAAGGACTTAGGGAATTTACCAGAAGAAGCAGCAGTTCTTCTTGGTCACAGACAAACACTGCCTCCAGAAAAGCCAATTCAAGCATCAGAAAGTGGTAGGAACCATTCAGGAGAGAACGATCATGGGAATTAAGGTAAAGGGGAAAAACAATTTAGGGCATGATGTTCATGTGTCAATTTAGTTCCTCACTTACTAGTCAGGGCTGCAGTATTGCTTCATGGGTGATTTTGCACATAGACATTGAATTACATATTGCTCTTCAGTGGCAAGTCTGGGGACAGATAGTTGTGTTAACTTTTTTTTTAGTTTGTAAAAGAAAATAATTTTGTGCTTATGTTTTTGCCTCTTTTTTTTCGAGTACAGTAGATGTTTGCATGTGATTGCAAATTGTCTCAAAAACCACCCAAAAACCTCTGAGCAATAATATTACTGCTCACCAGCATGTAAGTTGCAGTTGTCAAAATTGAAACAGTAGTATTGCTCACAAGCAAATAAATGTTGCTAATTCACTAGAATTGCATCCTAAATGTGTAATTTGAAGAAAAATTCAGTGCTTGTTCATACAATGTATCTCTGGGAAACGTTGCTTGAACAGTGGCTATCTTAATCATAGCTGAGGTATTAGTTAATAAGAAATGACACTTGAATTTCTTGCCTTGATTCTGCGATACTTAGGGCTATTGAGTAGCATAAAGTGTTGTGTAACCCTGAAGAAGGAATTAGATAATAATGGAAATAGTTTAGTAAATGGACATTGTATACAAACAGTATGGTATAAAATAAAAGCTTTGTTCTCTAGAAGGAGTTAGTTAAAGATTTACTGTGTGCATTGTCACAATTATGGCAAAAACCTGAAGGGACCTCTTTTGACTATGCAGCTTTCTAGACCAGGAAGAGGATTTGACATGTTTCAGACATGTCCTAACCAACTACTTCATAGAAATAACTTATTTTCAGACTAATGCTTTTCCTTGTCGTTGTTCAAGGGCTGTGAGATAGTTTTTCTTTAGTAGTAGAGAAATAAGCGTAAGTTTCATTTTTAAGCTGGCTGCAAAAGCTTGTAGTTTCTCATTCAAGTAATGCCTATAACAGTTCTCCATCACAAAACCTTTTTTTTGCTAGAAGTTTTTTATGGTTTTGACTTCCATTTCTGCTTTTATACTTACTAGAGTGTACATTACATTTAAATGGGTTTTGCTTTCAGAGAAATTAGCCCATCAATGCAGTGGGCTATTTATCAGCTTTATCTGTGCTTAGGTCTTTCTGTAAACAGGTTTTTTTTATAGAAAATGGATTTCTGATCTTTCATTACTATGAAAAAAATACCAGTTTCTCTTGTTCCATTAACTAACCTTGCAAGACTAAGTGATGGAAACTCAGATATTATTTTGAAAAAAAGTCTATTTTCTATACAAATGGTTTCTGTTGTAAATCTCTTTGGTTCTTATTTATATCAAATAATGGTGGGCTCAGCAAAGTCAAGAGAAGGAAAATAAAACATAAAACACATAAGCAAAACAAGAAAGAAGAGCATGTTGAAGCATATTGTAATTCCATACATATTAGACTATACTGTAAGTCTACTAAATAAATGTGGCATCCAGTAGTTAGTCTGTTTCTGAATTCTGAAACATCGTATGGGGGTGTTCCAAAAAACAGATTATTTGTTTTATCTGCAGTAAAGATAAGGATTTTTGAAGCTATGAACTTGGAAAATAACTGGGTCTGCCTTCTTTTTTTCTTCTTCTTCTTTCCCCCCCTCTTTCTATTTGCTCTTTAGAATCTAAACTCAGCTTGCCAAATAAGATTGAGTTATCTTTCTGAATTAAATCTCCATGGAGAGTGGTATTCTCAGTGCAAATAGCTCATAAATAACCATTCTCTAATTAGAATGAAATAACTCAGAGTTGCTGGAATGTTCCTTTCAAGCTACACTTTGTATGAACTCTGCTGTGGGTTCATGTGCATCCCACACGTGTGGATTGCCTTTTCATGTTTCAGTGGATCCATTGGGAATGCATCTGTATCCCAGGTGCCTTGGTCGCGAAAGGGACAAACTAAGCCCTTCTTTTTCTTTGCTTATGGCACTAAGACAGAAACCGCATAATGCCTGCATAACATCTTATCACTAGATAATGTCATGGGAGTCTTGGAAATTTCTCCTTGTGCGAGCTTGCTGTGACTTTATGTGTGTGTGACTTAACCTGTGATTCGAGGTGTCATCTGCTGCTCCATTTACAACCGAATCTATGCTTACTCTTGTTCAAGTTCAAGCTCTTTTAGTGGAGTACTTAATGAAATCATTATTGCAGTCTTGGAAGTAAAGAATTTGTCAAGTTCAAGGTGTGATGGCAAATTCCCAAACTCATCCATCATTATGAAAATTGAATCTCTTGGCAGTTGTTGGGAAGAACAGTGTACATAACACATTATTTGAATAATAATTATAAAGCACCATCTCAGTGAGATTGAGTGAGCACAGGTGTACTCTTCAGAATCTAAAAAAAATTGAGTGAAAGCTCTGTTCATTTCAGTAAAATTGATGTCTAGGAACCAGCTAATTTGTAGTCTAGGTTTGCTTCATTTGATGTTGTAGTGGCATTATTTGGGCTGCTTCCCAAGCCAAAATTAATATTATTGTAATATGGTTGAGGCATATATTGCTTTAATGCCCAGTACTCTTGCATTGGTGTCACTGTGCATGTTTGCAGTGCTGATTCCAAGAGTTGTTGGCAGTGTGCAAAAGTACAAGAGAGGAAGAGTCTTAATTCTGCTGTGTCCATTGCTCCCAAGTGGAAGCCCTGTAAATCACTGGAGTGAGCCAGGCAGGGACTTTTTGCTGTAGGGTAGTGTCATCTGTTATGCACAAAGACTAAAGCTAGGTAAAATGAGTTTTCTAGGATATGGTTTAGGTAATTAAGAGAAGATACCAGTGATGGACGAGAACAAGTGTCTTAGAATTCTAAGACCAAATGAACTGTCAGTGAAAAATCAGATGGTGAAAACAGTCGTTGTTTTAATAACTGTGTTATAATACCTATGTTCTCAATTTCGTTACTGAAAGTAAAATAATATCCAGTGTAGCAGTGCTGGAAGGCCACGCAAGACCACTGGGAAAGTTTAGAGAAGCAGGTGTTGATTATTGGAACAATCTAACTTCTAGGATGGGATATTAGAAGACCAGAGAATTTCTTAAGTTTGTGTTATCCTTGTAGAGTGTATACTGCTGTATAATATATACTGTTTTATTTTGTGGATATGTTCTCAGAATCTTGTACCATTGCACTGGGTTTCTTTTACTCTAAACTGTTGTGCTTAATAAGCTTGCTTGGAAATCCAGGAGGAACTCTAAACTCAAATAGTGAAAAGCTCAGAGGACAGGTATTTGGCTCATCCTCAGTATGGAGTCTGCTAAGGAACTTCACATAATCTCTGGGAGACCCGTTCCTTTATGCTCTAGTGTCTGCTGTGTCTTTTCAGTTGCATTAGAATCTAGGTATCTGAGCAATTGGAGTCCAAGCTGTCAGTCTGGCAGAACTTTGAGCCTGTAATTCCAACTTCAGTTGTTCTGCCTAATATTTGTATTCATGTGGTTAGTAGTACAGTAGATGTAAGAAAGACAAGAACTTGTCTTCTGAAACTAGAACTATTTTTTTCTTTCTATGGATTTGTTTCTAGGGAAATTTCAGGAAACGTTTTTTCCTGTCTTTCTTTTATTGTTATACATCATGCTCTTGGTAAATATTATCAGTTTTATCTACCATGGTTTCCCTTATAGGCAAGACACAGATATGCCGTAACCATTAGCACTGTACTTTTGTACCTCGTTTTCTAACAGAGTTGACCTAGGTTAATCCTACTTTTTAACCTCTTTTAGAAATCAACAACGGGCTGCAGAGCAGATGGAATCATAGAATGTTAAGGGGTTGGAATAGACCTTAAAGAACATCTACCCCAAACTCCCTTTCCATGTGCAGGGACATCTCCCCCTAGACCAGGTTGCTCAAGGCCTTAATCAAACCTGATTTTTATAAGTCTTAGGCAGGTAGGTTTTGTTATAACTGCATAAGAGTTACACGTTTTCTATAAGCCTTTGTTTCTGATGTTTTAGGGCTGCAAACAGGAAAATTCACTATGCTTTGGATTATTCCTCTCTTCAAAATATTGTCGCAAATATTGCAATGGTCACAAATACCAGGTTTTAGTTTTACTAGGTGACATTCAGGTACTTCTCATATTTTCTGGTCTGGTGCCTGGAGTACTTCTTTTGTATCAGTATATTCCCCTATGGTTAATTTACTGAAGATTTTGAGAGATTGATTATACTTTGAATTTTAGTGTTTATGTTCTATGCTTGTGGTTTTTTTCCTGTCTTACCTTTGTTTGATCTTCCATGTGACCCTTCATTATGATTTCATCTAATTTAGAAATTACTTCTGATTAATAGTTTATAGCTATTTTGCATTACATTTTTGTGAATGTTCTGTTTAATATATCTTTTCTTACTGAAGTTTTGTGATCTTTTTCTTTGGTTTTTTGGTGTTTTTTTTTTT
>VZRN01002244.1:1429028-1589153 GCA_013397935.1 Dasyornis broadbenti
TTTTTTTTTTTTTGTACCAGAAGATTAGAAGTATTATTTTTTATGGGGTGGAAGGAGAATGCTGTAGAGTCTGCCTTTGTGTTTGTTTATTAAAGGAGTCTTTATTACTACGTTTATTTCTTTACACTTGCATAGTTCAGCAAATGTATCACATTTAGTGTTCTTCAGAAACAGTCTTTTATATTTTTTACAGGGGAAAGAAATTTTGCCATGTAGAATGAGAAGTCCATAAGGCTTTCTCTCTTTTTCCTTTTTTTTCCCCCTTTTCCAATTCTCCTTGTTGATTCTGGTTTGTCCGGTGTTGCAGGCGAATATCTGGCACAATAGATGTGATTGGACAGACCATCACTATCAGCAGGGTGGAAGGACGACGGCGTGCTAATGAAAACAGCAACATACAGGTTTTACACTGCAGTTTTGTATTCTGTTTTTGACTAAAAGACGTTTTTGCTTTGCCCATAGCTTCTGATTAAAGCATCAGTGTATATGAATGAGTAATACATAAGCAGCTATAAGTTCAGGAATAAAGTTTTGGCAGTTATCGAAATATATTAAAATGAAATATTTGATAAATTTCAAAAGAGAAAAGTTTTGCTGTATGCCTTTTACTGAAAACAAATGAGTGATGTTGCAGACTTACAATCCAGGAGACAGCATTGGTTCTGCTAGATCTGCATGGTATTGTTTATGAAGTGACAAGATAAATATTTAAACTGCCCATTTGTCCCCTGTTCCTGCCAGGCACTAATGCTGGAAGTGAAAGCCCCCCTTTATGCAGTTTGAGAAATGCAGTCTTTTAAAAATAAAGTGTGAAGGAATAAATAGTTGATAGTAGGTTGTTCTTAATTATATTTTAGTTTTTTACCATAAATTGCAAGATTAGTCTTCATGGTTTTAGTCTTTAGACTTTTATTATCCTAAGAAAGCAACTAAATCTGTTAAGATGCAATAAACTTCTCTCCTGAAGAATCAGAGAAGAGAGAAGGATCAGGGTTACTTGGTGCCCTAGTTGTATTTCCATGCCAACGTATGTTAAGGTTAAACTGTGAAAATAATGGATTGTAGTGCTGATATTGAAAACACTGCCATGTGTTTTTCATGTGTTCTCAGAGTGTTTAAGTAATTTACAGTCTTTGTTGTTTTCATGCTTTTCATATTGATTTTTAAATATTTTCCGTTATACAAATTTAAGGTGGTATTTTAGACCATATTCAGATGGCTTACATTCCCGCTTAGGTCTTATGTTTGTTGTCCCCTATTGGCTGCTCTTAGACCTTTAAGGGCACTTGGCAAATATGGGACACTGAATGTAAGTATGCAGGTAGAACTTACACCATCTGAATAGGGGTTTTTAGGTGTGAAGTGGTATTTTCCTAATTTTAGTAACTGGAAAGAGAGGAAACCTATCTTCTGCCCTTTTCACATAGCAATTGTAACTAGAGTTTGATATTTTACAGGTTCTTTCAGAACGTTCTAATCCTGAAGTAGACAGTTTTACCAAGCCACCTCCATTTTTCCCTCCAGGAGCTCCACCTACCCACCTTCCACCACCTCCTTTCCTCCCACCCCCTCCAACTGTCAGTACTGCTCCACCTCTCATTCCCCCACCAGGTAAATATCTTGCACTACGTAGAATGTGAATAATGAGAGATTTGTTAACTTCAAATGCTTGAGGTGCACGGTGCAGAATTTCAGCATTTTGTGTTCTGCTCTTTTTCTAAATATATCTGTAAGGCAAAACCAGAAACTTATTTTTACTTTCTCAGTAAGCATAATCCCACATAGTAAATAATTACTTAAAGACTAACTGCTGATTCTTGTGTTCTTGAAAATGTTTGAAGTGAGAAGCTGTTTTCTATAATTCAATAACTGTTAATGCAATTGAGAGGTACATGTTAACACATCATTCTACAAACTTTTGAACTAAAAGTTTAGCATACCATGAATTTGTGTCACAAGTTGGATTCTCTGATGTCTACGGTCAAAGCAGCAATAGAAGTTCTAATTCCCCTTTTCTCTCACAGCATGTATGAATTCTTGAAAGTCTGATAAGTATTGCATTTGTGCTGTATCCTCTCTTTTAGTCAGAAGTCTTATTAGTCCCTGATGTTTTTTCTGGTGTCCTGTGTCTGTGAATCTTAGAGGAATCAAAGCACTTTGAGAACTCTTCTCATTTTTAATGCATTTTGAAATTTATTGATATTTACTGAACATTTATCAAAATTTTATATATATGGAAATTTACTGGGAGAAGTGCCATGAGCATTTGCACAAGTAGTACAGTTACCTGTACTTGTCATTTTAAGGCATTACGTTCAAAAGGATTTGGCAAGAAACTAGGAAGAATTGTCAGTGAGAAATTAAAATAGGTGGGGAATCTTTGTTGTGTATTTGATTAGGAAAGTGGAGCATTTGTCTACAGAAGAGACTGGTTTAAGGTGAAGCCTCTTTCCTTATTTCTACTGTTCCTTGGATTCTTTTGCTTGACTCGTTCTGAAAATCATGCTGAGCAGTTTCTTTGCTATTCTGCTTGCACAGGGAATCTTTTAAAAGTTTCTCTGTTAATATTCATATGTATAAGTATAGAAGTAACATTATTTGAATACAACTAATGTGGGCCTTTATAGGGTTTAAACCCTTGTGGAAGAAGTTGCTTCTTCAATTGCCGCCCCTAATTTTAAAACTTAACTTGTTCTACCTGGAAAGCTGTGGCTTTCCTCAGTGATGGTCATACACAAGAATCACAACACCTAGAGAACAAAGGAGAAGAGATGTAATGATTAAATAATTTTTTTTAATTTTTTTTTTTTTTGCATAAATATGAAAAATAGGGTCTCTGAAGTGAGAATATGCTAGTGCTCTGGCAATTTTATAATGTTTCCTTGCTGCAGGGGTGGGGACAGAAAGGGAAGGAATGCTTGCTGCAGTTTTAAGCTTCATTTAAACCTTTCTGATAAAACAATATCTGTAATGCATTACAAGTTTTTAGAAAGTAATTATTTTAATTGTAATTGGGTTCAGAAAAGGTGTTCCAAGTTCTATATTACGAAAAATGTTAGAACCACCCCCAAAGACACCCCAGATGCACTTGGTGCAGGGATATCACATACGGGTACTGGACTATTCTTATGAAACCCCTCACCTGTTGAGTTTTTAAAGGTGAAAGAAGTCCACATGTGTTGCAGATCAAGCCAACAGGTTTGGCTTTAGTCTCATGGTTTACAGACAGGTTTATGACACAGGCTTGTTCAGAAGGTCTTCTGGAACATCCTTCCGTGCTTTGAGTAGATTCGAAAATAACGATTAAGAGCTGTGGATTTAGTTTCCTCAGGCCTGTATTTTAATTGTGCTGTTGCCAGCTCTTTATCATCAAAGCTGTTCTTAAAATAGATTCTGCCATCCCTCCTAGGTTCACTGGAAGAGGAATAAAAAAACTGCATTTACCCAATATTAAACTGGGACTACATGCCAGAAAATTTAAGTATTCCAAATATAAAACATCCTCCAAAAACGCCTTTGAAAAAGGGTCTTGCTTTGAAGTTAGATCTCTTGTTCTGCATTCATTCACTCTTGTGATTCAAATTTTTTTGAGGAACAAGTCCTGGAATAATTCAAAGCACCAAATGTAGAAAATTCTCAAATAGTCCTAGAAGATGGCTGGCTGTGGCAAAAAAATGTGCTAATTTCTGTTTGCTAGGTTTATTGCTATGTTGGAGTAATTTTCATCTAAAGCAACACATGGGTGCTTGTTAAGCAGGCTTTAAAAGTTGGTTTATGTGCTTTGGTTTAAGTGTGTAGTTAAACTGTGACATGCATTTGACATGATTGAAGAAAAAAGAAATTTTTTTGAAATATTGAACTTCTGTTGCATAACTTTGCAATATATACCAGGGTGAGTGACTGCTCAGCCTCAGCATCCTAAGTGTGTAGTTTTTATTTTGTGATACAGAGAATTTGACCTGATTTAGCCTGTGGCAAGAGAACCAAATTGAGTTATATTACTTTTCTGAGAACTGTTACATAGTTCAGCTAATTTGCAGTATGTTGTTAAGCTCTGGCAGTGTTGTTCATGTTTGATTCTTTACAAGCAGAGCACATGTGGCATTGCTTTCCTTTAGTAAAACATACTTGATTTTCTGTAATTATTTAGCAGCCTTGAGTTAGTAGGATGGCATACAATGTCCTGAAAGCAATTTTGAGCGTGTTAGGTGAAATGGTGCACTAATGACATTTGGGTTGCTTTTGACACACGAGTCTGAGTATTTAGGTTTAGACTGGATGCATCTTTGTGGCAGCACAACGTTGTAGAGACATGGCAAGGTCTAAACTAAGCCACCTTCTTGCACTGGTACCGTGTAGTCCCTACATTGCAAGAAATGGCAAAACAGAGTGGTTTTTCTCAGAAGAAGTAATTGCCTGGTGATGCTGCAAGTATATTTTTGTGCACTTAGAAGGCCAAGGAGTGAAGAGTTAAGAAATTATTTATTTTCCATTAGATGATGCTTATGATTTTTGTTTCTTGCTTTGTGTCATATTGGTGTTTTAGTGAA
The DNA here is from genome assembly GCA_013397935.1 of Dasyornis broadbenti. Classification (NCBI taxonomy): domain Eukaryota; kingdom Metazoa; phylum Chordata; class Aves; order Passeriformes; family Dasyornithidae; genus Dasyornis; species Dasyornis broadbenti. The sequence goes on from VZRN01002244.1 coordinate 1,433,579, forward strand.
GAAAGTGAGGGAAAACCTTTGTTTAGATCTTTTTAGATCTTTTAGATGTTTTTGTAAACTTGGCACATAGAATCTTTCTTCCTTTATGATACCATCAAGTAAATTAGCTTCTGTTTAAAGATTTTATAAGCATTAATCATGAGTCTTTAAAAGTTCTTAAAGGTTTTTATGGGAAAAAATGCATATGTGGGTTTTTTTTAGTGTAATACCCCACATTAACTCATTCATTAAAATTATTTGGACATTTGGTCTCTGGGTATTTGTTGTATTCAGTCTGTATTTTGCTTCAATGGCTCTCAAGTGAAATTTTTCATTTGACTTTTAGTATTGCGGTGATATATTTACTTTTAATTCTGCACAAGATAAAGTTCATGTGAATGAGGAATATATTTATTGTTTAATATGAAATTTTTCGTTTTTGTAAAGAGTAGTTAGCTAATGGATTTTCAGGCAGTTGCACATGTGCAGTGCTAACAATATACTGGTTTTACTGCAGCAATTGAAATCTTTCAAAGTATAAGGTGGAGCTAATAAATCACTTTGAGAGAACTTCTGGTATTTTTCTAGCTTATGTTCTTAGCATTGCTGTATTATATACATGCTTAATATTTATATATTATATATATTTTTTATATTTTAGGCTCATGAAGAATCTATTAATTAGAACAATTAACCAAAAAAGATTAATGGTAAACACTTTGGCTGTGCAACAGTTCGAGTTCTTAGTCTTGATTTCTTTCAGGAATTTTCATCAGGAGTGTTTGGTTTTTTAAATATTTCGCTGTCAAACATTTTATGGTGTGATAACCCAGTGTTCTTAACAACAGTAGTGCATGTTGGAAAGCTTGTGTTCTGTTGAAGAGAAAATGGCTCATGCAGTTTAGAAATTTGGTTGTTGGAGTTCACTGTCTCCTGATTTACACTTTGGCTAAGAGATGAGATTTTAGATCTTCACGATTGGACAGAAACCTCAATTATATTTCACAGTCTGTTTAATCTTACAGGATTAATGCTGGTAGGAATTCATGTCAGTGAAATCACCAACAAGTAGTGAACTTTGATACTCATCACTCTTCCTCAGCTTGCATATTCCAGAGCACACAGAGTCATTCTTCACTATTCTTGCCTCTAAATAAATAAGATCTTCAAGAACAAGAATTGAAATTAAAAGCTAGATTTCACAGGGCTTGTGTAAAATTTTATCATTTGGTATTAATGTGAGCTCTTGATCTGAGGACACAGAAAATGTTATCTTTCTTCTTGATCATGTATGTAGTGAAAGCTCAGTCTGGTTTTAGATCTACAGATAATAAACTATTACTATATCTGATATTTGTTGTCTTTTTAGGTATACCAATAACAGTGCCACCACCAGGTAAATTTGCTTAGATTTTTTTCCACATTTGGTTAAGAGATGAAAACTTAATTGATGTACGGCTTACCAACTTTCTTTCAATTATATAGGTGAAAGGTCATATATACTAAATCATATGTGTTTATGTAGGTTCAGTTGTTTTGATGCCGGGCAGAAGAGAAATTGTATGAAAATGCTGTTGACTAGTGGACCGAGTCAGCCAGTTTTCTAGATGTGTATTTCCTTCTTTTCTTTAAAATCTTTTTTTCTGAGCTGTGCAGTAAATGGTTTTGATTGTTGTTAAGTACTGTTAGATACTCAGGAATTTGGCCATACTTCTAAATTATCAATCTTTATCATATTTTAAGAATGATAAAGTTTTTAATTTGAAACACTGATAATACATGTTTAATGTTTAATCTTTGTAAAGCTGGAAAGTAGGTCTTAGTCTGACAAAATAAAACACATTTATGCAGAAACAGTTTTCATTTTGTTCTCTCTGTGACTTGTTTGCCATTGTATACTTAACCTAGTTGTTTTATGTGTTGATGGGTGGTAATTTTTTCTTTCTCCCCTCCTTACCTAATTTATTGTTACAGGTTTTCCACCACCACCTGGCGGTCCTCCACCTTCCCTCATACCCACAATAGAAAGGTGATTATCTGTTTGAAATCTTGCTAAGCAATCTGTCAGTATTCTATAACTGAAATAAATGAATAAGTACTCTTGCGTGGCTGAGTGTTTTATGGATTTGCATCTCAGAGAGGGGAGACAGCTTCAGATTTTTACAGTGATTTTACAGACATGTTACTAGTCTCACCTATCAACATATTCTTTGAGTAGGTTGCTTGGCCACTTACTAGTTTAGTTATGACACAATATCGAAATAGCTAAGTAGTTATGGTTTTGATGGTTTTATCAATGCCAAGACCTAAGGGAACGTTTGTTTAAGTATTGAGTAGTATGAAGGCTTATTTATGTGAACTGTATACTTTTAAGCGATCGTATCCTTTTTTATAGATATACAGAAAAATTTGAGCACAGATTCAAGCCCTCATAAACTATAGGAAGTGCCAGAGTTCCACAGAATCCAAATTTGTATTTATGTTCTGTTTAAGTGTTCAGCTGTAATAGGCCTAACAGTACTTTTTCAATACTATTTTTAAACATGCATTTATATGTATATGCATACATATATTTGTATAGATAGCTATAAATATATAAAAGGAAGAAACACAGTCCTTGAAAAATATTTGCTTTTTGATGGAGGCCAAAATCAGGTCATATTGTATATACTCTTTTAAGATGGTACAAGCCTCTTGTACATATTGTATATAACATACATGTTACATATAGGTATATATTTATTGAAGGAGGTAACTTTGTTGCTAAAGCTGAGTTTTTACATTTATCTTTAAAATGCTAAAACTGGTTTTCCATGTATTTTCCACAGTGGACATTCTTCCGGCTATGATGGTCGCTCTGTTCGTGCATTTCCATATGGCAGTGGTAAGTAAGCAAGCTTGCTGGCTTTGGAAATTTTGACTAGTGTGATACCAAATTGTTTGATATGCTTACAAGGATTTTAACTTAATGACTGAACATGTCCCATCAGTATTTCATTATGAAAGCTCATTACTCATTGTAGATAGATACATGCTGTTGCAAATTAAACCACTATTGGTAAATACTATTGTTTTGCTTAGTAATTTATATACTAAGCAATTTATATATTTATATATAATTTATATAGTAATTGGATATCTTTTTTTCTGCTGCTTTTGCAGAACTGTGATTTTGCAACATTATATACCATAATATGGACTGCAAGTAAGGGAGAATTTTTCAAGAATTTAGAAGCAGGAGAACAAGTACTGTTCAGATACCATCAGAATTTTTACCAGCAAGACCAATCACTCAGAAATACTGAGTGATGTACCTTTCCTTTGAAAAACCATTTGTCTAAGACACTATAACCTTCAGCTATTCTATTGCAAAGTCAGTCTTTTTTTATCTGTTTGGGGGTTTTTTTAATTACTGTTTTCAAAAAAAAATATGACACTGGAGAACTTGACTTAGTGTTTTTTCAGTAAAAGTGAAATAAGAGTGAACTAAAATAAAACTTCATCGTGTGCCACCAAATGGGCATCCACAGAATGTATGCTGAGTTTAGAACTGTTACCTAGCACAGCTCTGCTTCTTGATCCAAAGGAGAAAATGGGAAGATAATGTAGGTAGAATCATAGAATGATTTGGGTTCGAAGGAATCATCAAAGATTGTCTATTTCCAGCCTCCCTGCCATGGGCAAGAATACCTTTCAATAGATGACTTTACTCAAAGTCCTGTCCAACCTGGCTTGAACACTTCTAATGGTGGGGCATCCACAACTTCTCTGGGCAGCCTGTGCCCCACCACCATCATCATAAAGAATTTCTCCCTTGTATCCAATCTAAATGTACCATTTCTCAGAGGAAAACCATGGCCCCTTGTCCTGTCACTACAGGCCCTGGCAAAGGGTCTCTCTCCATCTTTCTTTCTTATGAACCCCCTTGCAGTATTGAAAGGCAGCAATAAGGTGTTCCTAGAGCCTTCTTTTCTCCAGGTTGAACAATCTAAACAACCTAGGAGAGATGGTCCAGCTCTGATAATTTTTCATGGTCCTCCTCTGGATCTGCTCTAATATGTCTTGTACTAGGGTCCCAAGAGCTGGATGCAGTACTCCAGGTGGAGTCTCACAAGGGCACACAAAGAATCACCTGCCTCAACCTGCTGGCCATTGTTCCTTTTAATGCAGCCAGGATCCAGGTGGCTTCCGGGGCTGCAAACTGATGTTGCTGGCTCATATTTAATTTTTGCCCACCACTATCCCCAAGTGAGTTTATGTGGGGTTCAAAGCAACCCTTTTCTGCAGGGTTGCCTTGAATCAGTTCATCACCCAGTTTACACTGACATTGAGCACCGACCCCACCAAGATGCAGGACCTTGCATGTTGCCAAGTGACTACCTCTGCCCTCAGTACTTCTGCCATCCAGCCCCATGCCCAGTGTCTTTTCTTTCAGCTAATTTCTGTTGCCTTGCTCTTTGTTTCTTTGAACCCTAGCTAGTGAGAGGAGAAATTGTAGGGAAAATTTTGTCCATTTCCAAGGGTGTGTGATATTCAGCATAGATCAAATGTTCAGCAAATCTATTTCACAAATGTTCCGAAGTCTTAAGCATGGATATACAAAACCACATTTTGTAATGGCTTGCAATTTCTTGAAGTTGTAGGAGTTGTAGCAGTTGTTCATGGAGTAACAAGCAGTACTTTGTTGACGTTGTAAGGATCCTCATCAATTATCAAATGTTTGCTTTCATGTGTTGGAAGCTTGTTATGTTTTCAAGAATGCTTAATGTGCATAAGCAGCTGCCCTACACAGACTTCTTTTCTAGCAGTAATTGAATTGTGTTTTCTGAAGTTTTAGCAAAAAATAAAAGCTGAGGCATAAAACTAAAGCCATGCAGAGTATCATAAGGAAAGCAGTCTTACTAACACATGTATCTATCTGGCATCTATTACACAGTTTCCAGTTTTTTCAGTTTGGTGACTCTTTAGTTAGAATTTTCTATTCTGTCAAGTACTGTCAGGGACATAAGAGTATTTCCAAGTTTCATGTTGAGCTTTAGAGGTGATGGCATGCTTGTGTTGTTGCAGCACCAATTTTTAAGGATGATCATGCCAACATTTAATTTGAACTTCTTTAGCAGGATTAAAAAATTGTTTGCCTTTATATGATTATGGAGACCAAGGAGCACGGTCTGCTCCTATCTTCCCGCTCTGATCCCAGTGTATCTAGTATCCCTGTGGCAGCAAAAGCTTTCATATTTGCTGTACAAAGCAATTGTCTGTCTCTAAGCTGTCCCTGTCAAACAGACTTTTGGATCTGTAGAGACTCAGTGGCATTTTATCAGTGTTGCTCATCTCTTAGTGAAAGATATTTTCCTGGTAAACATCATACTCTCCCAGTCCCTGTTGTGCAATGCGATCGCTGGTCAGTGTTTTAGCAGTGCTGTCTGTGAATCAGAACTTGGGGACATTGAGAGCTCCACACAGCACAGCAGGGTACAGATGATCACTGTGACTTAACAACCACTAAGTATATTTATTTAATAGTTGCTTTGGATGATAGCACTTAATCTCCAACCTGTTGTCTTCTTTGACAGTCTGTGCATTTCCTAGCTTTGTCAAAATTGCAGGGAAAGATGTGCAAATGGAACACATTGCAAAAAATACCAGTCTTAATTAAGGCTCTAGCCTGTCTTCTTCCTATTCAAATTCCTCAGCTCACGCTTTGGTATCTCTTCCTTTGTGGTGAGTCAAGTTTCCCATTGCAAGCCCTGTAGGAAGGTTACATAGTAAAATAATATTCTTAACTCATAGCTTCAAGAATGTCTGTTTTGTTTTTGTGCTCTTCCACCGCATCAATGTGGTTTCATCAATTTGCTCTTAAATCCTTTTACAATTCAGTGCTACCTTTGCCATCAGCTCTTTGGCTTTGTTTGAGCTGCATTTGATCTGCCACACAAGTGCTTTGTATTGTATGCTTGTTAGCTTTTTCCTCAAGCAGTTCTCTGGCCCGTGCTCTAAACGTTCTTTATATCTTAGGAACTTGAGAAACATTTAACATTACAGAAACAGTTTGAGAGTCAGTATTTTTTGAGGCACAAAGAAGATGCATTAAATAGTTTGCCTTATGCCATGAAGCTTTAAATTTTTAAAGCATCTCCAAAACAGGGCTCACGTCTCCAAAACTAGTAGTTATTCAAAGCTCCCTTCCTGTTTTACAAATAAAATAATTTATTTTAAATTATTTTATTTTTATAAATAAATTTTATCAATAAAATTTAATCAATTAGAATCATAATATTTTAAAGTGTCTTTGTTCTTGTAGAAGTTATTGAAATAATCCATGTAGAAATAATAGAAGTGACAAATTACTTCATTCAATGTACTAAAAGCAGAACACCAATTCATAGTAGAAAGTAAGCTTCTTGTGTGTTGTGAATAATTCCTGGTGAAAATCTAGATATAAAAATGTGCAGTGTGTCAAATTACTGTTTTATCTTTTTTTACTGGGGTAAAAATACTTCTGTCCAGTGAGAATTCTCCCGATGTGATGGAGTATCCAAAATTTATTGTAAAAGTTTGTACTACCATTAATAATTGTTTTGTAGTATATATATAAAGTTAAACTTGAGTTCAAACTTTAGATCAGAATATGCTGGCAGCCAGTGTCTCGTAGACCATACGTGTGTTGTTGACATAGTGGCAAGGAAATTAGCAGTCTTTTAAGTCCAGCTGTTTTTTTACTATTTCTGGCTGCTTTCCTTCAAAGAATTTCAGGTTTTGGCAGTATAATGAGCAGCATAATATTGTATTAGGGCATTTTTTTCTGTTAACCCTTCTTTTTGCCTGTAGACCTGAAGTTAAACAGTGTCAAGCATTTTATTAGAGGCAAAACCTTGTATAAATGCTTTTTTAAGAAATTATAATACTTTTCATTGTAAGTGTATTTTAACAATGAAGTGTTTTGCCTGCTCCACTGCCTGCTCTAAAGGTCTTTTGTATTCCTCCTTTGGACACTTGGCAAACAGCTCTCTTAAGCTTTTGCCAAAGCTTTCTGGGGCAGGCATACCCCAGAAGTTACAGGCAAGGAAGGCAGTCTGAACATAGCTTTCAGCAGAAGCCACTGGTTTTATAACTCAACGGTATTAAATATATTGTTCAGTGGATATTTACATTAATTGTACTGTTAATGTCTTTGTGACACCATGAAGTCAAGTAAATATTGTTCTCGTATTATAGATGATGAAGTGGAGCTCAAAAACGATTTATTGAAAGTTAGGAAAGCTAGCAAGGCAGATAAGCTGAAAGGGAGAAGTCCTCAGTACTGTAAGTCCGCTAGAGAGTGCTGTTTCCAGCTAAATACTCAGCCTTGTTTTTCCTTTGCAGGATGCGTTCATGGGACTTCTGGCGAGGGAGGGCAGGACAGAACAATTGGGGCATTAAGATCAGTAGTTCTGTGTTACATCGAAGTTGGCAAAAAGCAGTGGAGAAGTTCCTTCTCCCCATTGCTATCTAAAAAAAGGTTGTAAGACAGTGTTGAGACTTCCTTCTTAACATTTTAACATACCACTTCTAGATTAAGACTATGCTTAATTTTCTCAAACTGTTACATTTTGGTGGTATTAGTGGTTGTGCTGAGTATTCATAAATGTTATCTTACAAAGCACAAGTGGGAGCATTATTTCTTTTCCCTGGATTGAGTTTATTTCTAAAGCTCCTTTTACATCTGTAATCAGAAAAGTATGACAAAGCACGGTATAGAATGTAAATTAGTGAATGAGCACTTCATAACTAACACCTTAAGTACAGTAATTTTCAAGTAGAAGAGATAAAAATAATAGCATTTAAATATAAGGTTAGAAGTGGCCTTTTTTCTTCTTTTTCTGAACTGAGTTCTCAGAGCACCTGAGTTTCAGAGGCAGTTTTGTTTTCTGGTTTTGTTTTGTTGCTCCCCCAAAATAAAGCCATTTGGCCACATAAACTCAGATTCTTTGTGCAAATATTTGCACAATTTTTTTATTCCCCCAGAAATGTTTAGACAGACATATATTTGGGGTATATATCCTGGTTCTGTACATCCGCATAAGAAGTATTTAAATGAGTGCCAGAAGCTTTTATAATCATGGAAAAAATGGAGTGTTTGCTTAGAATTAACTCTAATGTGAAAGGGGAAGATTGAAAGATGTTATTGGAGGAAATTGACAAATGTCTGTGTTTTCATGTGTAAGTTTCCGTATGATATTTGATTTTGTTCTTTCTAATACTTACATCTCTTTCTTCAGTCACCTTTCCACACCCTGCAGGTTCTGCACCCTCATGGTCTAGTCTTCTGGACACCAGCAAACCGTGGGATTACTATGCACGAAGAGAGAAAGATAGGGAACGTGAGAGAGAGAGATCCCGAGATCGGGATCGTGACCGGGACCGAGACAGAGATCGAGAGCGCACCAGAGATAGGGAAAGGGACCGAGACCACAGTCCATCTTCGAGTGCGTTCAACAGGTCGGTGAAATGTCTTAAACGTGCTGTAACTCTGCTCAAAACCCTTGTCTTTGTTTAACAGTGTACTTCAACATTCAAATGTACTGTTCTGCTGTATATTCCAAAGAGCTGGGCAGTGTGGCTTCCTCACCTTCACCCTTTTCTCTTGGAAACTATCATTTTAAATTTCTACCAGTAAAAGAGAAGTGGAAAAAAAGGACAGTATACATCCAAACTGGTCATAGTGCTTTACAGGTTAAAGGGGATTTAAGTCTTGAGAATGATTGAAATATCCGTAATTTTTGCCATCAGTAGGTCTAGAAAAAAATCTGCAGAAAAATCTGTAGAAGTACCAAATGAATTTTAGTTGCCAATTCAGTACTAAGAGCAAAGTGTTGCAACATTTGATCTTAATTAATGGTGTTACTACCTGCTAAAATGGTTAATATGGTTGGTAAAACTGGCTGAATGATAATCTCTCCTCTCTGTTTTAAAACTATTATTTCAAGGTCAAAAACTTTTTTTTCATTTTAATGTAGATGATGGAAATCATGTCAGATAACTTTATTTAGCTTTCTACTCTAATTGCTTTAAAAAAAAAAAGCTGCAACTATTCTGTGGTTCATGTGCTCAAGGACAAAGCATATAATGTTGAGCTCACTATGGCTCCATAGAACAGAGGCCTATTGGTTTGCCAGATTTTTCTAAATTTCCTCTGCTCATTATTTACTAAGCGTTTTGGGGTCAATATCTGATGCTTTTCTCTGTGTTTGTAGTTAAGTTTCGATTTTTACAGAATATATGTGTTAGCCATTAGGCAGATTGTTTTCACTAATGGTTTTACGCTGAGGGGAATGAGAGTCAGCATTACTGTGGTTGAGAGATGACATTTTTTGCATGGTGATTGTTAGCTGAAGACCCAAACCGGGTGCAAGATGGGGGATTTTCCATGTATGCCGGTGTGGTGATGTCCTCTCCTGTGTGCATGTGCTTTGTTCCAGGGTCAGTTTCTGAGAACTCAAGACCAATCTAAACATCTGTTTCTCAGACAGCTTGATTGAAGGCCAGAAAGAACCCTGGTCATTCAAGGGTGCTTGAAATGAACCTTAATAGCTTCCAGGCCTCAAGAAATCTCTGTGCTGCTGCCAGAGTTATCTGTAAAGGAGGGGGACGAACAGGCCTCGACTTTTTTATGTGACTAAATTATCCACCATCTGTAGCAAAGCTGTTGCCACATGGCTGTGTAAGAAAATGGGAGGCCCTTAACTAGGACAAGTTGGTTTGGGAATCACAGAAGAGATGTGAGAGGCTTAAGGAAGAGCATGCAGACATAATATTTCTTAAGAAGGTTTATTTTCAATTCTGTGCGCTTACGAAAACAAAATTAATTGAGCTGTGAGGAAGAGAATGTGAACTATTTTAGAGACTGAACAGATTTATAGCTTTTATTTATATTCCCTTTGTTTAAAGTTCCATCAAGTGGTACTTTGGTGAGGTTTGTAGTAAGCATCAGGTTTAGCTTTTTACTGCTCAGAAATTACAGCTTTCAATGTTTTTAGCAGTTGTTTTCCAGATAAATAGCCTGTGTTTTTGCTACAGCATTTCTTAAAATTATAAGAAAATAGGATTATGTTTATTCTATTATAACCAAATGTGGTTTAAAAAGGAACTTTCAGCTGTCTTTGTATTCTGTTCTGCTTTTGCCCTGCTATCCTCGGAGAAAAGTGTACATTTTTACTATGTATCTCACTTGCCCCCTTGAGAAGATGCCATTCTTTTTGGACTGTTTCCCTTCTGCAAAGACTGAGGCCTTATTTTGTTTTGTTTTATTTTATTTTGATAATTTCAAGTCAATTAGTTACCACTAAAACTGTAGGCTTTGTAGTTTGATTTATATGTTACCATTTTGTGGTTCTTCCTCAGCAATTTGCAAAAATTTTAAAAAAACTCAAATCAAACCCCAGCAACTGTGTTTCTAAGGTACTGGAATTTAAGAATGACATGCAGAAGAGCAGATGAGGGTCTGGCTGGCTGGATTGCATCTTTACAGGACTTGGTGTCGTGGTAGTCAACAAACTGAACGAGATTCCACAATCAATGTGCGATAAAGGTCAAACACATTGAGCTGCATTAGAGTGTTCCTGAAAGCTCCCAACACACTGGTCTTGGCGAACTGATTTTTTGCTTTACTTAGAGAAGTTGTTTATTTTCATCAGACACACTTACAAGCTGTCATGGTTCTTTAGTAGTTTGCCAAAATAAAAAGGGAGTATCGGTAATATTTTTAACCATTTCTGGAGCTCTTAAAAATAGCTGGGTAACAGAACAAATGCAGAGTGTGGGTAATTGTTAAGGGCTTTGGATCTCATCTTTGAAACCAAGCCATAAGTCTACAAGTAGCCATCCAATTACTTACAGCAAGCGTATCAGAAGATAGTGTTAGACATTCAGATTTTAACCTTTTAATTAGATCCTGATCATCAAAATATTAGTTTTGGGAAGCAATATAAGATATGGGAGGAAACTATAGTTGCTCAGAGAGGCTGGGGAGTCTCCATCCTTGGAGATATCCTAAAGCTATCTGGGTACTGATCAGCTGGTGGTCCTGATGCCCCTGCTTTAGCTGGGGTTTGGTGCCAATAGCCTACACTCCTGCCTTCTAACCTCAGTTTTTGTGCCATTTGACCACAACTGTGCTTTGCAGGATTTAATCAGCTTACTGTCAGATCTGTGGTTATAAATGCATTATAAAATCAATGAAGCTGTATTGCTCAGTGGCAAATCATAATGTTGAGTTCTGTAGTTGTAGCTATGGTCTTCTAGTTTTTGATGTGTGACTATTTTTCATGTCCCTTAGAAAAGCAGAATTTTCTATGGGGTTGTTAATGCTTCTCTACAGTGTCTTAAATTACTAATTTCTGACATTTGCTTAATGATATAATCAAACTGAGTTTCATAGAAAGACTAGTGCTGTTGTTTCAGGTGTTCTCCCTTCTCACTCTGAGTTTTCATGCATACCTGTAACAATCATTTATATGATAGCCTCACTGGGGAAATAGCCAGAGGATCCAAATTGTGGCAGATAAAATGGGTTTGATCTCAGTTCTCACTGCTCCAGGACATGAGAAATCGCTTTAGGCTTGAGCTGTTGTCCTGTGTGATCTGTCTGATCGGTTCTGTTGCTGCCAGGGTCCTCAGGAAGATTCTTTCATGGTAAATGTTGGCAAAGGCAGAAACACTTGCCTTTTGTTAGGCCAACAGTATCTAAATTGTTACTGATTTTACGTGCTATTTAAAGGAAGCCTGGTTACATTGTGACAGACTGGTTACACATTTTGCCTTTCTTCAGGACTCGGTGGGGATCTCCCAAACTATCGTTACAGAAGACTTAATGTGATTCATAAATAATTACACTAAATTCATTTGTATTGAAGTCGCATTGTTAAAGGATACTGGGTAGGATTTTCTTAGCAGAGAAGTGATGAAATGATCATGTCTTTTTAAGCTATTCTAATGTAGTATTTGAGTAGTGTTCGTTAACAATAGATAGTGTTCTCTTTTTTTTTTTTTAGATGTCAGTAAACTCTTAGAACTGCCCTTTTCATCAAGTCAAATATAAAAATATGCTTTTAAGTAAAGCCTTTGAATTCTTGTCTAACCTGTGATATTTAGGGGTTTCTACCAATATTGTGGCAGGGCAGCAGTTCATGGTAATCCAAGAGAGAAGTGAAAGAGAAAGCACTAGCATTTGAGAAGAAATAATTTCAAAAGCAACCCAAAACATTTAGTATATTTTACTGTTTGTACTTAGCTTTTCCTTTTCTTGAAGCACATGTAAGGAAGTAGATAACTGTACCAAAATCTAATTTTAATTTACCCAAATTACACAATAGTCAAAAAGTGTGTTGATAAGTTTGAATGTTTCAAACACTGATCTTAAAAACATTACTGATGTTTATGTAGGATTGTGCTTCCTTCACAGTTAGATAGAGGTTCAAGCTAACAGCTTGATAACTCCTGTATAAACTTAATGGGACATTGTTGTATTCTTTTTTCTTTCATATTTAATGAACAATTTCAACATTGCATTAACTGCAGAAGTCTAATGTATAACATGAACTTTATTGTCGTTTTAGCTTTGGAACTTATTTAGACACCCAGAAGCAATATTAAGATTTTCCCATCATTTACCTTGTTATTGTTATACTCCTTGATCTTAACTGTCCTGAAAATACCTTCTTTCTGAATCAGTGATGAAGAACGCTACAGATACAGAGACTATGCAGAAAGGGGCTACGACCGCCATAGGACAAGTAGAGAGAAAGAAGACAGACACAGAGACAGGAGACACAGAGAGAAAGAAGAGACTCGACACAAGTCATCTCGAAGGTTTGATTTTTTTTTTTTTTTTTTTTTTTTTAATAGGATTCGAAAGACTTGCCCAGTTAAAAAAAAAAAGAGTAAACTTTTAAAAGAACCCCAGACAAACAGGAGTTTTGTGGAAAGACTGTAAACACTTAAATGTGCTACTTGGAACAAGTTTGCCTTATAAAACTTGGACAGACAAAAAGCAATACTGACCCTGGGTAACCTGGTACTGAATGATGTATGTGACAGTTAGTATGTGAACAGAAATTAGGATTTTGGGGAAAGAAAGGTAAAAATGATGAATCAGAAAAAGGTGGGATGAAGCTGACATTCAGCAGCACAAACAGAAGTCAACAGTCACTCTCAGTAAGTAAAATAATCCTCACAGTCACTTGATAGAAATTGTTCTACATGATCCATTTTAAGTTAGAAATAAAAGTTAAGTCCAGAAAATGGGGTCAACAAGAATGTAAAATTATTAAGGAATGCCAGTAGGTACATGACATTGTTAAAAGTATTGCTATTAGAATATGGGTTACAAATGTGAAAAATCATTCAGTTTGCCACACAAAAAGTACAGGATGGGTAGCTGTATGTTCCATTCCAGGAAAAATTCAGTTGTGCGCTAACATCCAAATACTTTTGAGTTGGAATGGGAGCAAGTGCCAGTTTTCAAATATGAATGCAGAAGCTAGTTTTTTTGGTACCCTGTAATTAAACAGGGCCTGAAGTGTCAAGTGTTTGAGGCATGTTTTCTCTCTATTTAGTAACAGCAGGCGTCGTCACGACAGTGAAGAAGGGGATAGCCACAGAAGGCACAAACATAAGAAGTCCAAAAGAAGCAAAGAAGGAAAAGAAGCCAGTGGTGAACCTGCTCCTGAACAGGAAAACACTGAAGCTGCCCCTGTGGAATAGGCTTGTGTGATTTTTGCCTACTTGCATATATATTAGTGCCAGAAATAGATTACTATAAATCTTGTTATTTTTCTGGGAATTATAATAATTTGCTCTTAATCTTGTTCTCTTAGTTTGAAATCAAAGTTTACTTTGGTTTTTTTTTTGAAAATAAAAGGACGAATTTTTCATGTTAAGATTCTTGGACTGACTTTGTCTTTTGAGAAACAGTGAAAAAACATCTTACAGCTAGAGGCTTATGCTCTTACAATATAAGTAGGGCTTAAATTCTTTGTATTAAATTGTCTCCTTATTTCATAAGCCGGTGGGAAGGTCATTCTTTTACTGACTTTAGAAACAGTGTGCATTCATTTTATTATACACCAACATCTGGAACACTATGGGTTTAGCATAGCTTTTGGAGTCATATTTGGAAAGGTCATTCTTTACTACAGGGACAGACAGGAACTGCAGACTCTTCAAAAACCTTGTAATAATGTGAAGCAAAAAAAAAATTTAGGGAAAGTGGGAAAGGTGCCGATTGTTAGTTGAATGGAACACTGAGTGTGGTGATGATACACTTGGTAATTATGTCTGGTTTGTGTGGGTGCATAAGGATGAACTAAGCTGGATAATCACCCCTACTGCTTTTCAGTGGCTTAAGAGAGTTCATTTTAGTCTTTGTTCTAGGGGAACAGCTGCCCTTAACATGATAAAGATTAACAAACATATCCTCTTCCCAGTGCAAGCTTGTGAGATAAAAACAAGACTGTGGAACACAAGTAATTTGCAGAGAAAGACAAAGGACTATTTTAAGAGACACATAAGACCATCATCACTTTCAGATTTACTTTATGCAGAACAGTATCAAGTGTGATTCATAAGGCAGTCCTACAAACATTGTACCGCTATTGGGATGGTATTAGTAGGGTGCAGTGTACTTCTTTAAAAGTAATATTCTATATAAAAAAATCCCAGATTTAATAGTATTAATCAAAACAAACCACAGAAACGAGGTAATTTGGTTTTGGTTGAAAATAATGTCTGTACAAGTACACAGTTACAATTACTTTTAATTATTTTAGAAATTTCATTCACAGTTTTACAGACTAACAAACAGTACTTGAAAGTCTTGAAAATACCAGCTTCATGCTGACCATGAAAGGTACACATAATCAAAGTGCTATTAATGTGTTGGATAAAAACCTTCACCTGATTATTGCAACTAGAAAAATTGCAAGAAATATTTCCATAAGTTATTCAAGGTTTTCTTTTTGCAAATCAAAATAAAATGGGTGAGCAGAAGCTGTTGCTCCTTAAATTTCATTATTATTATAATGCATTAAATAGATATATAGATATGTATAAAAAAACAACAAAAAACCCTTAAGAACACAGGGAAGGAAGGACTGAAGTCTGTACCTTGGATCACTCTGAA
Source organism: Dasyornis broadbenti (assembly GCA_013397935.1). Classification (NCBI taxonomy): domain Eukaryota; kingdom Metazoa; phylum Chordata; class Aves; order Passeriformes; family Dasyornithidae; genus Dasyornis; species Dasyornis broadbenti. The sequence goes on from VZRN01002244.1 coordinate 1,448,718, forward strand.
GTGATTTTCTGACGAGTGTCACTGCTTTGCCTAAACTTGACTTTTCTTGACATGCAGGTTGAAATTTCACAAACCTTTTCTTTATAAATACATACTTGATCCCCCCAAAAAAGCAAAGACTAATGTTCCTTTTTTTTTAATTTTTTTCCCCATGTTAAGTTACTTGTCATACTTTCCATGAAGACTTGTTTTATAAAAAAGTGCCAGGCCAGGACACAATTGTGAGAGTAATTTTTCCTTTTAGTTCTTTGAGCATCCTTGCCAAGCAGGCATGCATCATTCCTGATGTGTTCCTGCCATTGACAGCAAGGAGGATGTCACCGCATCTGAAAAAACAATTGCAAGACAACAATTAAACAAGGTGACTTCTTGTCTTAAATGTTTGCAAATGCCAAAGCACGTCCCTAAGCTGGGGGGAAGGGATAGAAATGAGTATTATGGTTCCTTCTCTGGCTAACTCATTCATGACTAAGGGAATAAAGCATGTGAAAATACTTGACTTGTTTGGATTTCTTAAATTTTTTTAATTAATTCAACATATTTTAAAGAAAACACAATATAGTTCTTTCAGATGGGAATCATCATCATGGACTCATAAAAGGGCTTCAGTTGAAGGGACTTCAAAGATAATCTATTTCCAACCCTCTTGCTCTGGGCAGGGACACCTACTAGACTAGGTTGCTCAAAGCCTCACACAACCTGTCCTCAAATAAGGAGGAAGCATCCACACCTTCTCTGGGCAACCTATTCCAGTGCCTCACCACCCTCACATTAAATAATTTCTTTTTAATATCTGGACTAAACCTACTGTCTTTCAGTTTAAAGCCATGCCCCCTTGTCCTAGCACTACATGCCATTGTAAACAAGTCCCTTTCCAGCTTTTTTATAGGCCCTCTTTAGATACTAGAATGATCTCTGTTCTCAACAAATTTACTTTTTAAGCTTTGTTAATTATGTAAGCTTGTGCCATGACTGTGCATTTACTGTCTTCAATTGTACTGGTGTTTGCAGGGAAGGCTTTTGGCTGGGGTATTAAGAACTGGGTATGTGGGAAATCTCTGTGCTGGCATGCTTTGTACCACCTCAGAGATCAAATTGACTCATCTTTTAACTTATTCACAGACTAGTGAATTGCTAGACATCTGAAAACATTCTGCTATGAGGGCAGATCTGCTAAACTTCAGGATACTTAATGTCCTGTTTTTCCAGATCTCTCAGAGTTAGCTCTGTATCAATGAGTCCTTCCCCTCTACCCATCCCTGTCCTAATGAAAACATGTTTTTTTTTAAAACCCTCACAAGTTAACTAGAATAAAAACTTCCTTAAATCCTACTTTTTTTATATAGTTATCATTACCTAATTCTGCCATCATTATATGCTGGTGTTCCCCCAACAATGGATTTGATAAAGAATGGTTTGTTTCCAGTATGTTCTTCATAACCTCCTACGATGCTGAAGCCAAGACTTCCAGATGTATTTCTTCGTAATACAATTTCTTTGCAGCTGTACAAATACCTGAAATAAACCAGTTTAATTAAATGTCTTATAGTTAACTTCAGATTCTGATGCATCTTTAATGATGAATCTGCCTTTTCATGCACCCATAGTCTGTTTTAAGAGTCAAAATAGCACCATAGTTCCACTGTATTAAGCACCTATATGTCTCTTCTTTTTCTGTAGTACTGCTTTCCACAACCAGTTAACCCAAAAGTAAAATTAGTAGGTTAAGTATTAAATAAGTATTAAATAAGTTTTTTTATAGGGTAAAAATTTATGCAAATGATCTAGTTGGTGTGATGCAGAAAAGCATTTAAGACTGGATTTAATGTTTATAAATCAGCAATTCAAAAAACTGTATTTCATCTACCTTGTAGAGCCCAATGACTTGTTTATCTTCCAGATACAAGCCTGTATGTGATTAACTATGTCAAAGTGGTCAGGTGTTTGTTACTGTGGTGCATATCAAAGTGAAATAATTTTAAGGCCAATGGAATGAATTACAGAAATGACAGAAGACACAAAGACAGGTATGGGTGGAATTAGAGATCCTGAGCTTGTTGAGTAATGTGATAAGTCACAGCATGGAAGATGAGAGAAACTTATCCATGTAAGTCAGTGCATTGAAGTACTGAGTCTGTTCTTAAGAAGATAGCTTGTCCTCACTGTAATGATTAACACAAGGTTTTATGGAAAGAGAGGTGAAATCTGCTTCTCCCTCCATTTGTCCTTTGAATGTATTTTATATGTATGTTATGCTCAGTTAAAGCTTAGGTTCCAAAACTAGGAATAGGGGAAAACAAGAATAGTGTTATTAGACTCTTAAATGTTGCCTGTTGTTCTGAGTACATTAATTTGATTCCTTTTTTTTTTTTTTAACCAAATTAATTCTATTAGTTACAGAGTAGGTGATAGAAATTTCTGTCCATAGTACTTAACCCACTCATCATTAGTGGTGTACCCAGGAATGACTGAAATTACTGCATGACTGAAAATAGATTTGCTACTCCAAGTCTTAAAAAATAGGCTGACCTACAGCAGGCAACTGTTACAAGCTCTATTCAGAGACTTTTTAGGTTTCTAAGAAGCACCTGACACTTCCATAGGAGGATAAACAGCCATTATCTTGAAGACTGATACGCCTAGTGTTTTAAAAACTGTGTTTGTGAAATAGTGCATTTGCTGTCTTTCATAGCAGTAATACTAGATTAGTCCCCCAGGACCTACAAATATTCACCTGCTGCCAGCATGGTAGGTATGTAATACTTACACAAGAATTCACTGGCTGCTAATGTAAGAAACAGGTGACATTTGCTTCTTTCCTCAGCAGCCAGGCATTATTACTTTACCATCTGTGGACTTCTTCAATGTGCAAAATCACTTAAACCCTCCATGTTTAATGGTACTTATCAAGGTCATGACCAAGCAATGCCAGGATTCAGCCATTAGTGCCATAATTCAGTGTTGATTTTGGGGCAGGGGTCTCTGCTGCCCAGTGCTATACTCACTGACTTAAGGAGCACATTCCTGAAACTGAAAGGTAATCAGCTAAATCCTATTGCCATATAAAAGTAGTAGACAAGCAGGTAAAGACAGGAGGAGAAAAGGCAGTGAAGCCAATCATGGCTTATGTGCATTCTATACATGCACTCTATAAGGCTGGTAGTTGCATGCTCTTCATCAGTCCAGAAAGCATAAATACGTATTTGCTCTCTAAGTGTATGATGAATTTAAGTAAAATAGGCACTGCATAAATAACATCAGGATTGTTCTCTTTGCCAGAGCAGAGAAAACACATGGGAACCAAGGAACAGCAGAGAGCAACAACTCTGTCCTGTCTCCAAGCCCCTGTGTTGCCTTTTGCCTTACCGAAGGGACTGGATGTAACCTGCTGTGACAATAAGGCAGTGGAGATATGGAAGTCAGGAGAGAGGTGCTGGTGTGATGCTCAGTTTGTGAAAAGGGGAGAAAAGAGGGTTTCCCAAAGTGTTTACAAGTTTGTCTTCTTTGGTTCCCAATACCTAAACTGGTAATTAAATGTTTTAAGTTCTGTAAGCCAAGTCTGTTTTGGCCACAACAGTAATGAGTGAGTGATTTTCCTGTCTTTTGGCCCATGAGTTTACTTGCTGTTCCTCTTTTCTCTCATCCTGCTGTGGGTGTTGGTGCAGGCAGGTCCAACCCATCACAAGAGCCATTACTAGAGACTGACTCTTGACAGAATAGGAGTGTCTAGGATGTGTTTATGCCTTTAACTCCATGTTTTCCTCTCTCCATCCTATGGGATAGAGGTATAAGCATGGCAGTACATCATCCATCAGCTGTTTGTCAGCGCTGAGGGAAATGTGAAAAGGATGCTGGCAGGCAAAGCTGAGCTGTGTGTAACACAGGTACTGCCTGCTATGAACAGTTCAGTGCCTACACAGAGATGCCTGCTCTGCCTAAGTAAAGAGTAGCCCAAAGGGAGTCTGTTCATGTAGGTCTGTTTAATCATAAAGACAAACTAGAAAGTACCATAGAGAGAAAATAAAATCATGCAAAGATGCTTAGTGTGTTTGAATAGATTATATTTCTGTGGTAATTAAAGCCCCAGTCTGGGTGTTTTGATCCAGTCAAACTGCCATAATCCACTAAAGTGCAAGCGATCTAAGGAGAACCATCTCCTGTCTTGGAAGAGAGCAGCTCACAGTCTTCTGCCTCTGCTTGTAAATACTCCAGAAGATAAGGATAAGGAATAATTTATGAGTGAACCTGCCTCTCATACAAGATTCAGGGATATGCAGTATCTAGTCACAGGGTCCTATCCTAAGAAATATTACAACTGAGCATCAGTTACTGATGCATGAGGGATTTAAAAGTGCCTATTTTCAAGTAGTTAAATGTACAATTCCCCGCTGATTTTCATGAAGCACAAGAAGCCTTATTCTCTAGGAATGAAAACCAGCCTACTGCAGGAGGACTTCAGCAATAACAACTATGAAAAGGATAACTCCCTCCTCCTGCCTCATTACAGCACAAATGGCAGCAGAGTAAGTAATATTTGAGAATTGCTTCCATCAGAGTCCTACAGCTTGGACTGAGTTACTTTGGGGGTGTTTCAGTCCTAATTTCATGTTTTATGTCTTGTTCTGCCCCAGGTTTGCAGAATGACTTTGGCCACTTCCTGTCTTTCTCATCTCACTTTGCAGATGAAGAAAAGCACTTGTGTGAAGTACTAATGTTTGTAAATGTTATGACAGGATGATCTAAAAAGTATTTTAAGTATTAGCTGAGGGAAGGAAATGTGAGGAGAGCAAAGAAAGGAGAGCAGGAAAACAAGCAAGAGTAGAAGCAGCATCACGGAGCTGGGGAACTGCTTTTTGCCAGCTGTTCCCTGTTACTTCCTTTGTTCATGCTTCACAACAACATGTCCCTCCACCAATAAAGGAGATCTGTCTTCCTAAACAACAAACAATTGAATTAACTACCCTGAAATAAGTCTTCGGGCGAGAATGCTTAAGGTCCTGCATCACTGTTTCCTCCTGCCGCCCAGCCCGCAGCCCCTCTGCTTGCATGCAGGCCAAGTTTTGACAGATGTCAGATGCACATGTGCACGTATTTTATAACCACCACATATTGAATCATACTACAGAAAGAACAGAGGAGCTGTTTATGTATTACTAAGCCACACAAAAGTAACAAAAGCCAATTCTAAGATCAAGGAAAGGACCAAAATTCAAGTAATATCCACAAATGTTAAATTAGCAAGATGGCTTTTTCAAGTCTTTGACCTTCAGTGCAAGGGATCAGATAACTTGTCTGATTCTGCTGCTACCAACTTCATCCAGAAAAATGGTATAATTCCCTAACTCTCAATATTTGTGTCCCTTGTCTGTACCCATCTCTGTAATATGCGTGCAGTCCCTGGGAAAGGGGAGAGTTCTGTTCTAGTATAGAAAATCAGGCTTTTACAGTAAGTAATTTTTAATTACTATTATTAGTGTTAGCCTGTTTTCTACTTCATCTGTCATGGACAGAAGTCTGTAGACATGCTCTAGTATTTAGTTCAACTCAGCACATTTTATAGGACCATTCACAGTATTTTCCTCAAAATTTCATGGATTTGGAACACAGAAGGAAAGACTCTCCTGTTCCCTCAGTTTCCTGAGCCTGAACATCCCGCTTTAAGTCATGAGGTCAACATGCCTCTGAACACCCCACCTTGCTTGCTGTGAACAGATACACATACTGCACTTCCAGAGCTTGTCTAGAGACACATCTTTCCCTTCTCAAAATAATTTAAATAATCTGTTATCCAGCCTTCTCTTTTTTAACCATGCCTGTTCCTGGTTTACCAGGTTTACCACCTTTTCTCTTTGTTCAATTTGTCTTACATAGGTGTGCCCCTTCCTGCCCATCTTCCCAAGTACTTTGCATGACTCTGCATAATCATGATTTTGACATTTCTACTTTTCCATTAGCTGTACCAAACAGACTTGCATATCTTGGAGCAGTCCCTCTAGTAAATAGTTTTATTTAAAGTAGATGATTCTTCAACATTTTGTCCCATAACTGCACATCAGGCACTTTTTCCAGGGTGGACCTGTCAGACATCTGTTTAGACAGAATATAATTTTCTGTAACAGCATGGAAAATGTCATGAGACTGCTGACAATATCTTGGGATCTAATGAGACGTGATCCTTGCCAAAAGCAATCTGAAACCCAGACAGAGAAATGTTAAATGCGCAACCTGGAGCACAATGAGTTAACACTACTTCCAGAAGTCTGATGTGGGCCCTGGAGAATCAGAACAATAAGTGGGTGAACACTCATGCTGGGGAAGACTGAAGTGTCTGCTAATACCTAGTCAGCAATCCCAAACCTGATCCTCTTGTGCCCGTACTCAGCCAATCAGTTGCTAATAGGAATACAGTGCACCTTTGTTACTGTCACATCCAATGTGCACTGGTCCCTGTCCCAGGCACTGGTCTGATGCTGGGAGCAGTGTCCCTGCTCAGCATACCAATCTGCCTATCCCTCCTTGAAGGAGAAGGGCCATGCTGTGCTCTGTGCATGGCCTTGCAGCTGGGGAGCTACAATGAACTTCTGTCTTCAGCTTTGCTGACACTGGGGCTGATTTTCCTGCAGACCAAAAGGGTTGGAATGCCTTCACACATGCAGCCTTCTGAGGAGGAAGGATAGAGTGAGCTCAGAAACTGTTTCTAAAATGGGAAAACCCATTTTTTCCTCAAACTGCAAAGTGGAACTAACTGACGTGAACTCTGGGTGCAAGCCTGTAGTACTGTGGTGCTCTGTTCTTTATCTCCCCTATCATGCTAAGGTAGTGGAAGCTTCAGGAAGCTGTGAGTAGTAGATGATGACCAGGCAGCTCAGGTTTTTTACACAGCCCAATGAAGGTGGCATAGAGAGGGTGCAATTGTTTCAGTCCATCTAGCAATGGATGGTGATAGAAGGCAAGATTCAACACTGCAGATTGCAGCATCTATAAGGCCTCTAGTCTTTTGCTTTCTCTTTACTGGGAGCATTACCCATGCTCTAGTACCTTCACTAAGCTGGTCAAGCTTGGGAGTGTAGAAGTTAGCAGGAGTGAGGACCTCCCTAGGCCTGCCTGTCTTCATTGAGACTGGGCGAGGAAAGTTTATCATTGCCTGCGTAGCAAGTTAAAGGTCATCTATTTACTGCTTTTTATTTTTACTGCTTTTCTTTCACAAGTATAAAGACATAGCTCTCTCCAAAGGATGAGGAACCTTTTGCCTTTTGTGGGTGATAGACACACAGCCTGCCTTCTAATCTCGCAGTGCTTCAGCACATGTTATACAGTCATTTGCATCAGACCAAGCCCCAAAAAACATCTGGCCCTCACAGCAGACCTTGCTGTAAGGTGAATGAGCTCAAAATGGCTCAAGATTGAAGGAGGGAAACTTGTTACATAAGAGTAGGAAATGGAGTCCTGAAACTGTGCCTAGAGAAAAGCCCACCTGTTCTGCAGACTGTATTTTCATGACCTCTCATAAAAGAGAGACACTGAACTGCTGCCAGAGTTAGGAGTACAGTCAAGAGAAACTTATAAGCTAAATTCTTAATTCCTCAAAACTGAGTATCAGTTTCAACTGTGATCCCAGCTTTGTATATTCACAGATTCACAATGTGTCCTCATTTCATACTTCATGGAATGTTGTGGGAGCTGTAGGTATTAGACCGTGCACAATGAAAGCTTAGCGACATGCGATGTGGCTGTTGTTATCCTTACTGAAATGACAACACAGCTGCTTCCTGTGTATGACAAATGGACTTCTTTCAGTCGGGGCTGAGGTTAAAAGAGGTGATTTGGTGATACTGGCCAACTGCACGAACTTTGCAACATCTGGGTAAAGTCAAACAATTCAGCTGGATTTGGCTAAGGAGAAGGGCTGTGCAGCTTGAGTGTTGCAGGAGGGGTATCTCGGCCTTCTGCAGGGTGGTCGAGCCTAGCCTCCAGCTCAGCAAGATCCTGTATTGCTGCAAGGTTTTCCTTTCACTCCCTAAGCACCAGATACATTTTCAAGATTGAAACAATTCAGTATCCTATCCCCTTTGCAAGGGGAACTGCATGTCTATTTTGCCATGTACATGTACCCATTTACAAAAGGGAAGTATTTAGAGTCAAGTCAGTGACAGAGCCTGGATTTAATTAAGACGTCAGTGCAATGAACCAAGCCAAAAGAAAGAATTGCCAGAAAATACAAATCTTTCCTCCCACTCCTCCTCAGCAAGAGGTTGCAATCTGTGGACTTACCGTGGCAGCCCCAGCCACATAACCCAGGATGGTGACCACTCGCTGCTCTCGGAGGTGGCCTGTGTCTCCTCAGGGGGTGGCAGGAGACCCTGTTCCTCCTGGACTTCACATGCTCTCATCTCCAGGGCTTTGAGCACCACTGAGGAGTTGGTGTTCTTCAGCAGGGCAACGGCCTCACTGCGGCTGACTCCCGTCAGATCAATCCCATTCACGTTCAGGAGGATGTCACCTGCGACACATAAAACGGATGATAAAAACCCTGCAAGTGTTTCCAGGATCCCCTCCCCACCTCCACAAACAAGCAAGTCAAAGCCATGGCCAAGAAGTGGCTGCCTGATGAGGCTTTTTGTTAATCCTATCATTTAACATGGATGTGAAGCATATGCTAGTAAACATGCCACAGGCATGAGGGAAGGGTCTAGATTCCTGTACACAGAACCATTGCGTGGCTGGACAGAGGATTTGGTCCTGGTTTCTTTCCACATCATGTCCTGCATCTGGAGCTGAACAAACAGCTGGGCTCCTGCTGTACCTACAAGCTTTGGAATGGGTGCCTAGTACTGGTCCAGGTCTCTAGAGTCCACTTCCAGCTAACAACTTTTGTATTCAACCTGAGCTTGAAACCTGACAGCTCAAAGATGTTTTTCTCCCAGGTCTCACTAAGCTGAGGACTGCCACTCCAACTGGCTCTTCCTAGTTTGCTTCATGGAATAACTTGTTATTATTTTCATATTAATGCCTGTTTGAATGGCCCCAAGCCAAACCATCTTTCTGTATGCTTTATTTATAATGTAGGCACAGCAGCTTCAGAGAAAAATGCAGAGATGACCTCAATCACTACAGGGAGAACAATAAAGACATCACTAATGTCATGCGAGCAGCCACAGTGGCAAATGCTCTGCTACCCTTCACAGCAGGCTCCCACTCCAGGGCTTTCCTGGGTGCTCTCTGTGCTTTGTCTGGATGCTTCTCCAGGCAGAGATGTATCATTGGCAATCCAGGCACAGCAATATGAGCATTAACCTCTTCTTATGGTCTGCCCTCAATGAGAAGGGCAATAGCTTAAGAGCTGCTCTAAATCAGAGGCCTATGGTGCTGTTATAACATCACATATTCATTTGTTTCTAATTTTATCAAATTAACTAGGCTAAATTTTCCATGCTGCCTCATGATGAATATTTTTTGGAAAGTGTATCCCACTGAGAGGCAGTCATTTCCCAGCAGGAGGAAAGGGGAAACCTGCTGTTTTGCTCCCGTGGTCGTGTTCTCAACGTGGGTTTTGTTGAGCAGACACAAAGGGGACGTTCCCATGTGTGCCAATGCTGGGTGCTGAGATCCAGGCTTGTGGGGCCTGGCTGGGTTGCAGCTATTCTGCCCCATTTTTGGGTGTCTTCACTTCTCTCAGACTCAGGATTTCCCTCTAGCTTCCAGGCAGTAACTGGACCGAAGGAGAACATAGGGGATGAAGGGCAAGTGAGCTGTGTCATTGCTGCGTGCAGGCTACTGCGGGACTTGCCTCTTGAAGATGTAACATCCTGAAACCTGAGTGTTTCTTCACAGGCTTCTTCATGCAGAAGCAGAGAAACTATTAGCTTTAACTCTGTTACATCAGGAGCCAAATGGAGTTAGGAAGCCAGTGTTCCAGACATGATGTTGAGCCACAAGGCACTAATGTGGCTTCATATATGATGTGAATTCTGGTCCTGTATATTTCATTCAAATTCATAAATGCAATGACAAATAAGCACAAAAATTACTTTAAAAACACATGAAGGTTGCACAATGAATGTATCAGACATAAGAAGATGATGATGCAAGCTAATTTTCTTGAAATTAGCTATTTATCCTTTTTCCTACCAGAATATTCCTACATCCTACTTCACAGAGATGATTACTGCTGCATATTATGTCTTTTCTGGTAGCTGACTTGAGACTGTCTAATCTGACACATCCCAAAATCTACAGGATTGCTGAAGATGTCAGTGTGAAGCTCTTTCACTGTCCCTCAGTTTTCAAAAGAAGCCCTTGATTTAAAGCAGGCTTTCAAAATCCCTCTTTTTTACCTGTTTTTATCCTGCTGTCTCTGCTGATAACCCCTCCAGGTTCCACACTTATCACATAGATAGGCAAATCCCATTCCCGGTTAGATGCTCCGCCTGCCACAGTCATTCCCAGTGATTCTGTGTGATCTTTCCGAACAGCCACCACCTTCTCATGACAGGTGACAGTGTGAAGGGTGCTCTGTGATGGAGAAAATAGCAACAATAGAGTTTGTGGGCATGGCAACCTCCCCGACAGCTTTGGCATTTTCTATCACACAAATGTTCGTGGAGGGAATACCAAGGCACTTCCCAGCCACTTGCCACATTTGGCCTGACGGCAGGCAGGACTCCGTCTGGGGCTTAGGCATCTGCAGTCAGAGCTACCACTAAGATAACTGTGCTTTAATAGTTAAAATCATTAACTGGTCCTGCCAAAATCAGAGTTCTTTTAGTGCTAAGGTGAATAGAACCAGGTATTTGAAATGTAAATAAGGAATTTGATTAAGAAAGAAAAAAAAAGTTCTTGGTATTAATATCACTAGTGGTCCTCATATTTTTGACTATGAGGTTGTGCTTCTTATATTGCAGCTTGCAGTCTGAGCATCATTTGTACAATTAGTGAGAAGTAGTCCTTTTGGGTCTAAGGAATGAAACTATTGGGGATGTATTAGAAGAAACATACTTCATTTGACCTTCCAGATATCTGTGTTTCTGTGTAAGTTATGGGAGTAAATACACTTGAAGAATGAGTGTTTCTGTTCAGGAAAAGAGAAGGACATTTACAGTGAGGAACCAGCACTTTTCAGGGTTCTCTTAGTGCTTGTGCTTGAAGGGTCACTTCGGGACAGTCATCCCTATATTTCTGCTCCTGAATAGGAAAAGTTAAATACACACAGATGGCCATGCAATAACTAGTGCATAAGTGAGGGTGAAACAAACCCACAGGTGCCCTCAGGATGGAGAACCACTGCAATGCAAGCTCCAACAAAACCTGTGAACTGACTGTTATTTTTATCATACCTTCAGTTTTCACAGAAGAGTTTGAAAGGCAAATAAAATCTGGATTTAAACGTTAATTGCTTTGGTTTCCTTAAGTATTTCATAAGCAATGCTCCTGTCATTAATTCCTAACAATCCCAGCCCCTCTTGCAGGAACAGCATCATCCATTCCAGGCTCATATATAATAGCATGCTTCTAAATACATTTCAAATGTATACTGAAAAACCACTTCTCATTACAAATGTGACCTCACATTCATCATATGCAAAAATAATCTATAAAACTCATCTAAAGCCACATTAATCTCTTCTTAGAAATCTGACATCTCACAAAGACATTTCACCTTGATTCCTGGGCCAGCGGCACAGAAAGTGGAGCAGATGAGTCCACGTTTCCCTAAGTGACAATGACGGACAAAGAAAGATTACAGCAAGAATTTTTTTATAGGAGTAGGGCAGACCACATCTTTGATTTGTGGTGTTTTTAAAGGTATGTTTGGTGGAACTAACTCCAAGTCAAGATTTTTGTAATGCAACATTAAACACAAACCATAGGACCTTCTAGCAGTTTAGCAAAGGATTTTTACGTGCTTGAGCTGATGAACAAGGGCTGCCACAGAGCTCCAGTAACAAAAGGCAAAGAGCTCAGTAGAAAGAGGAATTCTCTCAGTCTCTGGGAGAAAAACCAAACTAACACAATTGTTTGGACATCTTAGACCTGGTCCATGCAGAACACAGGCTTTATGTCAGAGTAATTGGGTTTAGGGCTTGCAAACAAACCTAAAAATTTCTGAAGGTTTTAAAACCTTCAGAAAATGTTCTGATCCAGATATTTTTCACCTTTGTCTTTAAGGTGTAAATATTTCAAACATAGTAGTTCTATCTTTATGCAAATTAAACCTAATGTTTCATCCATGTTTTGCAAAAATGTCCCTCTTCCCTTGGCAAGGAATGGCTTTCTATTGGGAAAAGGCCACTTCCTGAAACATGTGGGATAGGGGCACTACTAATTTTCACAAAATTGCAGTCCAAAATTTTGTAGCAAAACATGAAATTGGGATTCTATTTGTGGCTCTGAGTGACAGAAGAGTCCTATTACTTATGGAACGTACATCATGCCTCAGACAACAAAAACACAAGAGCATTAGCTGGTTTATCTATTTTTTTGAGGAAGCAGTACAGAGAGAAAGATTTCAAAGTAGTACTTGGGAACAAATTGTCCTGCTACATTTCAATGAAGAATTTTAAAAGTACCAGTACTTGTATACTCAACCATAAAGGACCAATTTTCCTTTGAAGCTACTCTTTCCCATGTGATTTTTTACATGGCTGCAGACAGGAAGGATTTGGGGGGACTTGACTGAGACGAAGGCAGTGATAAAAGGAAAGTAAAGCCTTTTTTATAAACACACGTAGAACTTACTTGGAGGTATAATCGATAGCAAGTAAACCAGTTAAAAGGCAGTGTTTATCAGTGACTGCATTTCAGTGCATTCTCTTCTAAACAATTGTCCTTCTCTGTCATTTTGAAGTGACCTTGGAGGTCAGGAGAAGAAAAACATAACAGTTAATCTCCTCCTCTTTTTAATTTTTTTTCCTTTTCTGTATATTTACTGGAAAATAAATATTTACAGCAGATTATCACAACATCAAAGCCATGACACGTGTCTTGCAGGCAAAAACCATGGCTGTGTCTGTTTGGAAAATGTACTTCACCTGAATGTTAACCTGCTCATATGGTCAGGAAACATTGCCTGCTCCAGCAATATTTTCTTTGCTATAAGTACTCAACAATTCACTTGAAAGAAGTAAGAAAACAGTTACAATTAAAAACAAGTGTTATTTAATTAATGGCAAAGCTCCCACTGACTTCAAAGGATTTGAATCTGGCCTGTTTATGTGTTACAGCCTGGCTTTGCAACCTCAGCTGCACAAGAAAGTGTTTCTGATATCTCCTCTTTTCTGAATCCTGGCAGCAGCCAGAACAGATTGGGCTGTGCTTCCCCTATCTCTGTACAAAGGAAAACATCCACAAGACCCTGTGCAGGGGCAATCTCTTGGCACACCATACACCTGGCATCACTGTCACCAGAGAAGGACATGGTCAGAAGAGATCATTCTCCTCTAATCCAGAGCCTTGTGGGCCACAAGGCTGGTTGCCACTGGGCTGAAAGAGAGCTGCCGCCTCCCACTGTATAGATGGAGGTTGGCTGTCTTGAGGCCAACAGCTTGGCCCAAAGCAGCCCTGAGCCACCACTCGAGCCAGACGGCTGCTAGAAGCTAGAGTTTATTCTTGATGCTGAATACAGCCAAGGGTTGAGAGCAGATTTCAGCCCATGTATATGTACATGCTCTACAGTGAGAGCGGTCTCTCTCAAGGAGAGCATTCCTGACCTTCTAAAATCACCTCCTACAGTGAGCTCAGGGGATAAACAATGCCTTAAAATTAACCAGACTTCAAGGCAGCTAGCAATCCTCTATTAATCACACATAATAAAGCGATCCCACTGATGGCAGTAGGTAGCAGACTCATCAAACCACACACACGTAGGAAGCTCCCCTGACAGTGAGGTCCAGCCAACAAGCGTTACCTTGGTTTTGGGCAGGAGCATGTGCTGCATTAAGAGCTGTACAGGCCCTAGGCTTGCAAGCATTACTCCTGCGCTAAAGTCTATTTAAAAGAAATAACATTTTTTAAGTCTTCCAAAGCCAATTTAAAGACCTTGAATTGCAAATTATGTTCAGTTAAACATTCAGCAAAATAGCATGAAAAATTTAAGCTGACACAGTCATGCCGTATAAAAGGGCAACTAACACTCCAGTAATGTTTGTATCAGACCAAAAGTCCACAGTGCCTGAAGCTCACTGTGTCTACTGGCTGTACTGATCTGCTGATCTATTGCCAGAGCATTTTCTCTGATAGAAACCCTCCACTACATACACACAAAGCTAAGGGGAGGTAGGAACAGTTTAGAATTTTCTTTTTTGGGCTGTGATCTTCCCTGGAAAGTGCCCAAATGGTGGCACTGGATAGAAGCCCACAGCAGCACACCCACTCATGTGTTTATGTAGTACTCATCTCTTGTGGCAAACTGTAAAACCCCCTAAAAACTGTGGCCTATCCAATAAAAGATAATTCATTAGTCTTTACAACACTTAGTCATTAGTATTTCAAGGACTGTTACAAAGCCAACACTGTGCCTTCAATCTCACAGCTACCCAAAATATTGTTGGACTTACCAAGAACTCCCATCTAACACCTCTTGGTATAGGAAGAGAAAATGAGGCTCTCAGGCCAGAAGGAGACAAGTCATGTTCCCAAATAATCCCATGTGGTATCAATTAATCAGATCAACATGGCAGAGTCAGTAGGTGTTTGGAGCTTCCCTAGGAAGCATACAGTAGGAACACAAGCTAATTGATGTCCTACACATATCTTCCTAAGGAAATCGATCCTTCATTAAAAAGTAATGCCTTGCAGATGCATGATTAGTTGGGCACTACTTGCTATTTGGTAGTAGCTACTGAGCATTGACTGTGCTTTCTGCTTTAACTCCTGCTGATCTGATCCCACCTAACAGGAGCTGTGATTGTGACTTCGTGGAAAAGGAAAACTAAAAATATGTAAATATATACTAGCATGTTTTAACACATAAAACCACTGAATAATGCAGTTTTAAAAGACCTGCAAAAATGAGTATATTTTAACATTTGTAAAATCCAGAGCTAGACTTGCCTCCTGGCTAAAAACTGTGCACCTGATATTTGGTTCAGAGGTCCCTTTAAGGACACAAGTGGCTATCCATCAAGCAGGATGAATTTAAGCCCTGCCTGTACACCTCCCCAGTGCACCCCTGGCACTGGTGGCCAGGGTCAAGCTTGCATGGGTTTTCCTAAGTGGTGACACGCAGGGTCATTAATGTACATTAGCCAGGCATGTGACTTCAAATTTAGTGAAATAAATGCAGCTCCTGCAAGAACATGCCTTGCTCTGTCTAAAGAGTGAAGAACAGCATTGAGTAAACTCAGAAAACATATTTTCAAAATTCTAGTTGCATTGTTTCCTACTTTAAAACTTCATAAGTTTGAGCACCAGCATCTCTCTGCCTTATGCAAAGAGCTTATCGCAGGTCTAAGTGCACTAAACACATGCTGTGACCAGGTGAACAGGGGGAGCTGGGAGACAGTTTGGTAACCACAGCCTTATCTGGGTGAGATGGCTGCTCTCTGTGCTGCACAGTGCCAGCCCTTGCAGACCCCACACCATGCAAGTTCCAGTTGCTGACAGAGCAGAACCAACATGCTTTGGGTCCAAAGCTCCACACAATCCTCATGCTTGCAGCAGCCAGGGAGACCAGAGCTGTCATTTGCTGCCAAACTGCCAGCTGGGTCAGGGCATGGGCGTCTTAATAATCGAGCAACAGCCTAGTAATTACTATAATTTTCAAGTAGCTTATGGGAATCTTTCAGGCCCATATATGAAAGTTTTTTGTCTGAAGACTTTGTTACAGAAGGAGAAATTTCAGATAAACCTTTTCTTTTTGTTGGAGTGCATTATCCTCTGCTGGCTCACACTGTTGGTCAGATCTGTGGCCATGACCATGATACTGTGTGCATGTCAGCATCTGCCCCACCACTGCCCATTGCCTTCCCTTTCCCTCCCCACCCCAGGCAGAGTCAGGGCAGAACTAGTGCATAAATAATGAACAGCACAGCTTTTGTGTTTCCATTGCCAAGTAAGACATGCTTTTTCTGGTGACAGAAACCAGAGATAATACCCTGGAAAACCAGGTGTCCTCCCATTCCCCTGTCCCATGGATGGCACAGAAACCACCCAACTGCCCTCACCTTGCTGGGGTTGTTTCTCTCGGCGGGACAAGGCTGGGAGCTGCCAGCGCTGTAACTCCAGCCCGTCTCCTGCAAGAGGTCGGGGGTCTGCTGCCTGGTCTGCCGTGACACGATGAAGTGAACCTGCTTCTCGCTGGCCTGTGGGAGGAGGTACAGTGTGAATCCCACTGCCCCAGTGCAACAAACCCCTGCACCTCAGCCCCAGAGTGTTTGGGAAATGTGGGTAATGCTTAAATGTCGTTTGGATTTCCCATTAATGTGGCTGTAATGACATAAAGCAGTAGCATCAGTTCAGGTCAATAAAGTTCATGAAAGTTTGCTGCCAGCTTCTGAATACTTCTCTTGAAAATTTGGTGTTAACTCTAAAAAATCCTTTATTCCGGCCCCAAATTTGGCTGGAAGCAGTGATCTATCACAGTGAGTTCTATCAGTCTCACCTACACCTGCATATACCACTGCAAAGCAGTAATTTGCCTGCCATGGTAGAGAGACACACAGACAACCAGAGTCGTTGCTGCCCAGTGGATGAGAAAGCTGAAAAAGATGCAATTAACCCTGAAACGAGGTATGTGCTTATGCCTTGTCTAGTGAAAGTGGGGAATAAACAATGTAATTAAGTCCACCTGCACGCAATGAGCATGATAAATGTAAGGAAGCTTTAAAAAAGGGAGAAAGGGGATTTTATTTTCAGAAATAAAATCCTACTGCAGCAGAACACAGAGAAAGAGGGTGGGCATAAGTAAGCACTCAGCAATGGAGTTTGGGATGGAAAGTATCTCAAACTCTCACTCTAGGAAGAGTAGCTTCAAAAGCAATTAACCCAAGCTCAAAGCACTTCTAGGCCTTTTTGCACAATGCAGTCAAAATATTTGTGTGGCTGAGAGATGCTGCAATGCTTCTACTGAGTTAATGTTTGCTCGTTTTTAAGGTGCTCTGTCTGTGCCTGATATTAATGTTAATTCTGTGTACAGGTGATTATTTTTTCTGTCTTATTGAATCAGCACTGTTTCCCTAGAAGCAAATGGCTTCATTTGCTCCTCAGTGAGGCTTTTATGAATCTGTTCAAGACAACAGTGCTACAAAGATAAAGCTGAGAAGGAGTGGGGTGTTCCTGGATAAATCATAAATGTCTGCCATAAGGCCAAACCAACATACTGAACTGAAATGAAGAACAGTGTAGAAATAACCTCAATGCTATAGAAGCATACTCAGAAGATGAAAAAAATTAATCCTCTAATCCCCTTCTCTCTAGGCTAAAGACCTTGATGTTATGCCACACAGGAGGAGCTCTTAAGGACCAGTCTGCAGAGGGACTCCTGCCTGCTTGTTCTCAGGATATACCTGAGGAACTGCTCAGTACCTAGCATGAAGCCCCCCACAAACACATCTGGAGGCCTGATGCCCTCCCGGCTGCAGTTGCAATGCTTGTTGGTACCACAAGCCCATGGGCATCAGACCTCCTGGCTCGATTGCTGGCACAGTGACGTGCCCTGCTCACTGGGGAGAAGCTCCAAGGAAAGCTGGCGTTGAAAAAGCAGCTGAAAACCAAACTCAGATCCAGTTGCACTGTTGAAATCAAATCTCCCACAGACAATTAACAGAAGCCAGAGGAAGCTTCTGGGATTTTTGTTTTTATAGCTTGTTTGTCCTTTTGGGAGCTGTATTCACTAGCAGTAGCTGAGAGTTAAAAAAAGCTTTGGAAAAGTGTCATTTTAGTTAAGAAAAAGCAATCTACCTCTCCTAAACCTCCAACTTCAAGACTGAAATATACATGTTCAAGCTGTGCTCTTTTCAGTGAAGTGAAAAATGTACATTGGTTTGTTGCTTTCCCAATATCTTGGAGGATGTCATTTTTTTTTTTACCAGAAACTCGAATCTGCACAGCTTCATAATATATCCTTTGGTGTACCCACACATATTTCAAAATAACTTTCTAAGCATTTTTACCAGATCTGGTTTTATGGAATATTTATTCATGGACTCTGGACTCAACTGGTACTCACAAGCAGAATTCTGTAAATTGGGAGAAAGGAAACCACCCTGGTCCCTAGTTTGTAATATGACTGAGGTGGAACTAAACAATACAAGATTAAACCTCCCATGGGCATGCGGCCCCATGAAAATACAGTTTTCTCTAAAATGAATAATTTCAACTTAAAACAACTTCTTTTTAAAAACTCATCTGCTACCACATGGTAAGCTTCAAAGCTGGTTATTTAGACAATGGTTGTAAATATGATTAATTCTCATAAAACAACTAGCAAAAGTTCAACAAGGGTCTCTTTTGCAATGTCACATTTGTCTACAGGCCAGTCGAGTAGTTTCTCAGAACTCAGAGTGGTTTAGAAAGTTATCCAAACAACAAGAACAGCTTTTGTATTTACATGTGTATAAAAACCGATTAATGTTTCTACTGATCAGAATATTCATTGCTGATTCATTCTGATCTCTCCCTCCCTCTTACCATCACTTTTCCCACAATTCTTTCCCTGTATTTTATGCCGAACTGAAAATTAAAGAAAGGAGGTTAACTTTGATACTGAGTGCAAGTAATAGCTGAAACAATCTACTAGAACTGAAATCTGTTAACAGCCAAGGCAAATCAAGCAGGAAGGCAGAGACACAGTGGCAACTTCTGAGCATATAGTAGGTAATTGCCTCTTAGAAAGAGGCAGCAATGCTGCTCTTGGCAGAAGCTGCCCCATCTCTCACAGGGATGACGCAGCATGGATATGCTTCCCATCACAACCTGCTTGTCAGAGGCAGTTGTCGGGAAGAAGAGGGGCTCATCTGTCCCTATCAGCTGCTCTGAACTATGGTAGGGGAACATGCTGAAGAGGAGGGTGAACATCTGGGGTCAGTGAAGTCTACTCAGCCCATGTAGCTTGGCTTGATATTCTCACATGAGCAGCCCTAATCTGTTACCTTGCTCCTTTTCTCATGGAAAACAGATGTGGACTGTCTTGTTATTTAGATTAAAAGTGCCACTTCTGACATAAGGCCATGGCTAAAGATGACGTGACAAATAGGAGGCAGCAAACTCCCAAGTGTTATGATGTGTGCACGTTCCTTATTAGCACTTACACGTTTTCTTCATTTCAGTTCTTGTGACAGAGCTTAGAGCTTATAAACAGCCAGACATCTAATCTACTATTTAACAACTGCTTCACATATGCTAGTGTATAATTCCTATAGGCCTCAAGAACTAGATTTGTCTCAATTATTCATGATTTAAAAGCCAAAAATAATCCGATTTCACAGAAATCTGACAGTCTTCCAGCTGTGCTTGGTTTAACAAGCCACCGAACCTTTTAGTGAATGTTAGTTCTGTTTTTAAAGAAACCCATGATGTATTTGTATCTTCCACCATCATAAATTAGAAGACCTCAAAGCACTGCAAGTGACATGCTGAGGTCTCAACAGGCAGGATGCTGTTGAGAAATCAGAGGACAGTGAAATATCCCTTCGTGTAAGAAGCAAATGTAAAACACTTGGGGATTCAGTATAACGGTTTTCTCTGGCATAACATGGAAACAGGAAAAGCAAATGATAACTGATGAAAAAACATAACAAAAAAGACACAGGTTCTGGGAATTTTGCATTAGACAAATGTGATTCATGGAGCTCACATCAATGCAGTGCAATCCTGGCTGTTTGAAACCTGAGTCTCCCCTTTGATGGGCTTTTTGTTTAAATTCCCAGGGAGTGGTGTGCATTTCAAGCATTATTATAAATAACATTCACTCTTTGGAGGCCAATAAGGGCTTTAGCTGCATTTTTAAACACTTATATATGAATAGTTTTGTTAGTAATTTTTCCCATTTCATCTCTAGGCTGCATGTGTTTTTTGCTTACGAAGCACTGATGCCTTGTTTTGTAGCCATAAAGAATTGTTCCAAGAATACTAGTTTTTCAGAAAGTTTTTCATTCCAGACTTGTTGCCCTCAGAGAATTTAAACCTTCCCCCTTCTGCCTTCTGTTCCCAGTTAGTGAGCTACATAAAGTAATCCAGAAATATGTTGGATCAGAATTTCAACAACAGCCATTGTACAAGGGAATGACATTTTCTTCACCTATGCTATAAACTTCTCAATAAAATTTGGCTACAACCAACCGTGAATCTATGCTAACAGAGGAACCCTTTCCACAAAATGCATGGATTTGACTGTTTGTTTCAGTCTGACTTATATGATCTTGATTATACCTGTCAGAAAGGTGAAGCAGCTGGCCTAATTTGACATCTTATTTTTGAAGCCCAGAAATTCTTCAATATGTGAACACTCTACATGCCTCCAAATGAAATTCAAAATTGCACAAGTATAATAATGGCTATAAATATGAGATAAAAGCAACAGAAGATTCTTGTTTTTGCTTTTTATGTTGACGCTTTCTAAAAGCATAGTCTGTAAACAAAGAAAACAAATTAAAATGGTTCTGGAGGGGAAATTAGACAGAAGCTGACCAATTTTGTAGCTGAGAATGGCACAAGGGTTTTTTTGCCTGACAGTTTTGTGTTAAGACTGGTTAGTGCATTGCAGAAGCACCCATTTAGTACTCCAAAAGAGTCTAAAAAGAGGTTTATAAAAACTGCAGCTACAGATCCATTTTTCCAAAGCATCTGGATTTCCATATACTGGATTTAGGTAATAAATATCTATAAGGTGTGGACTACCTTCAGCTGCAAAGCACATCCATGGGAAATCACTGAGTCTGGGCAGATGATGTTCATCCTGAAACATGCCATCCACTGACTTAGGCTACTCTGGTTGGCTCCGGGGCTGAACCAGAGAGCACTGTGACTCCTTCTGAGCCGGAGGAGTCAGGATCCTGCTGGAATCAGTGCTCCCAGGGTTCAGGCTGTCATGACTTTTGGCAGCTGGCATCACTCTTTGGTCGTGCTCAGAGTATATAGATGTATACACTAATCTATACATTCTAAAACCTGGTGGCAGCAGGCAACTCTGTGAGAGTCCATGCCCATGTTCACCCTTGTACCTACAGTGAAACCAAAGAGCTTTCAGAGGAGTGAATTCCCATACAACCTTCACTCTTTCCCTCTTCCAAATAAACAAACTCAATGTTTGGCCCTTGCTTTGCAATGGATGGTGAAAAAACACTGCTTGGTTTTTGCACAGCTCAATTCCCGTGGGTCCAAGGGGCAATGACAAACCTGTATCAGCTGGGCTGCGCTCTCTGGACTGCCGTAGCGATGGTCGTGCCCATTGATGGCCAGCACCCGGTCATTCTCCTGCAGCTGTCCATCGCGGGCCGCCATGCCACCTTCCAGCAAGTTGAAAATAAATACCCCTGGCTCGTCGGCCTTGCGCACCAGCTTTATTCCCAGCTGCTCATCTGGACTGCTCTTGTTTAGCACAACATGGAAGCTGTCATCCCTATTGCAGTGAGCATCAAGGGAAAGTCCGCTGTTTCGGCACCGGTACCTCTGCTCTCGGAGCACTGTCAGTCGGAGCACGTGGCAGGGTTGCTTCAGGATTGACAGGGCATAGTTGTGAGGCACGTTTTTAATGTCCATGCCATTTACCTGGAAGAGAGACGTGTAAATCAGCAGCAGAAAGATGGTCTATTCTGAGTTGGCACTGGGGAGGGCAGATCTATTTACACAGATGTCTTCACATGAAGTGACATGTGTTATTTCAAATGGTGGCACACAGGAGGCCAAGTTTGTGGTGCAGAACAATCTTGCCCCCAAGGAAAGGATGCACTGCATAGACAGCTTCTGCTCTTTTTTTCCCCCTTTCTCCCTGATAGTCTCCAGACATACATGTTAGTTTTCATCTTATTGCTCTTTCCCAAGCTCCAATACCCTTTCATATATCTTAGTTTTATTCCACTGGCTTCTGATTTCAAATGGCCTTGCCAGCCTTTCCTTTCACTCTCACTGCTTTCCTGCTGTTTCTCTTCTTATCTCCCAGCTGTTCTAGGTATAGTAAAAAAAAAAGTTCCTCATTAATGAATCTCTAATTAAAAAACAGGAAAGAGCCACAAGCAGAAGTTTAAATGCCCTGGGTGTTTACTAACAATTATGCTAATTTATCACACCAGAGAATCTGACTTTCTTCCTCAATGTTTTCCAGGTAGGATTTAATTCAGATGACAGTAAAACTGTATAACTACCATTTTTTAAATTTAGGTGGGTAAAAGAAAGAGAAAAAAAGAGCTTCAACTCAATCTTGTCATGTTCATACATATAAGAATGACTAGACATTGCTAAATGAAAACCAGTTGCAAGATTGTATTTCATCACTGGCAGAAAACCTGAGTCAGACAAGTTATTTCCATGTAGCTTTACACTGCACAGGTTGAACCATTTAAATATTAAGAAACATCTCCAAAATGCAACAGAAATACTCCCCAGCATGGAAAAAAAGCATTTGGCTGGTGTTTGCTTTTGCAGATTGCCTATGTGGGCACAAGAGGGCTGTTCTTGCTGCAGTCTGGTGGGGAGGACTGCACCCAGTGAGACACTGCTCAACTAAGTTGCTACCTTGGGTACCACAAACAGCACGAGCTGCACCAGGATGGGGCTGAACTTCATGGGAATCCTTGGTAAATCCCTGGACAGTCAGCCATGGCTGGGAAGAGCTAGGCTGGGCCCATCCGTGCTTCAGTCACAGCTTCATTGTGCAGTCTGTATGTGCCCTGCAGGAACAGCTTTGTCTTAGTGGTGCCATTAACTCTGCTGCTCTGTGTTGGCACCAGGATGAAAAGCCTCCTTGAAACCCACAGCTGGGTGATGGATGCTTATCCAGCTGCCGCCTGGAACCACCATCAAGAGACATTTTTATACATTGCTAGAGTGAAGTATGCCCACATTGTGATCCTGGGAAATCCCTCTGGCCAAGTCTGTCCAACACAAAGCAGAAGGCATGGCATAACCTTGGCATGCCTCAAGTGTCCTCAGCTACCACTGGGGTCAGCAAAAGCTATGAAATCACAGTGCCTTGCAGGTGATGTTCTGAACTTTAGAAAGTCTTTCTGCATGCAACATTGCAAATCTCATCATGATTCTTTGTCAGGATGCTTTTATCTCGTACCTCCACAGTACTGTACCTTTAGTATCATGTCTCCAGGCAGCAATCTTCCATCTCTGGCAATTACCCCATCTCGATAAATATGCTGTATAATAATGTGAACCAAAGGGGTCTCACTGCCTCCCACAATCCTAATGGCCAGATTTTCATGGGGATCGGTACGGTTGATCTTAATGCAGGTAATTTCCCCATCTGGAATCAGGTGATACAACCTGGGAAAACCTGGAAATGCATATTGTAAGGTATTTATTTGACAACACAGCTTTGCTTTGCTGAAACATGCACTGCACAACCTCAAGTACCTGCCAGTTAGTCAAGCCAGGTCTCATGCATGGATGTGATTTATAATAAGTGGGGAGGAAAGGATAGGTAAGCTTGCTGGATAGACTTGAAGAGCTCTTTTTACAATTAATGTATTCAAACTTACTTTTTCCTCCACAAAATACAGCCTTAAACCTTTGATGTAATCCAGACAGATTAAATGTACTTAAAACATTTATACATGTCAATATTTTAAGGGAATAAAATACATTTTTAGTCACCAGAGACACCTCAGAACCAATCCACAGTTTCTTGCTGGCCCTAGAGCAGATGGGCATGGGCACCTCAACAAACATCCATCCCTGCTGTGCTGGGTTGTAAACCCTGTCTCGCTGGTAGCATCCCAGGCTGCCCTATTTTCTCCGTTTTTGGTGCCATAGTGGAGGACTTGGCACTTGTCTTGTGACATCCAAGAATGCCTTTTATTTATTTTTACCTAAGACAAGATTTTTTGGACAACCCAACGCACACAGCAGTTTCCCTACCAGACTCCTCTCCTTTCATCACTGTTTGAACTCTAGGAAGTAAGAATGAGTGGCTCTTACTGTGATGTTTCTGTATTAAAACCACAGTATGCTCAAAATACCTGGAGGAAAAGATCTCAGCTGGCCCTGGCAATCTGGCTGTGGGGAGGAGGGACTAATGGTAAGCAGGGGTTCTTTTTGTGTTTATAATGCACTGGATGAGAGTATCCTCTTCCAAACCCTACTTTTCAACTGGCATATCTGATTTCACAACATGTCACTAATACTTTCTTTCCTTCTAGGTGAATTCAAAATTTTAATCCATATTCAGCAGTGAGCAAAGTTGAAGTAAAAGCAACAGTGAGTTTTCCAGCACAGGCATATCAGCCTTCAATTATTTTGAATCACCTACAGCTGAGAGAAAGCTTTTGAACTTTTTGCATGTAAGTCTAATCCAGTGCTTATATGACAAACCTGTAAGTCAAAAAATTAACTGCTAATATTTTTCCAATAACCTATTTTAGAAATGAAAGTACGGTGACTGTTGTTGAATAGTGGTTAAGTGCAAAATGAAACTTAACAGACCAGTATCTGAGATAGAATAAATATTTGCTACTGCAGAATTAGCAGGCAACAAACCAGCAAGGCACCAAAACCTTTTGGGAGAGAGCAAGGGGAAAGAAAGAACAGGAAAAAAAATGTTGAGAAGCACCATGTTGCATCCCTTACCACTCCTTTGATCATATGCTCTTCAGGGTGGGAAGCTGTCCTCCTCCACGTCTGTAAAAAGCACCTACCGGTAGCACAGACTTCGACTTTGTGGTTTTACACAGACTTGACAAGCAATGAAAGTCTGTCTAGATAACTACACAGCCCTTACCAACCTAATATTCAACCATTCATTCTTGTAATAGCAGTTTCTGTGCTAATACACCTTTACTTCAGTTTTGCAGGCAAATTCAATGTCTCAGAAATGGAAGGTGCTTAATTTCCTCCATGCTCCTCTATTTTCTAAATGCTACTTGCTCAGCTTGTAATTTGTTCAATTCTCTCTGGCCTGAAGGGTCGATTCACTTGATCTAAATCCAGGCCTCTAAGTCAAATGCACAATTTGGTGGTCTACTTGTTCTGACTTCCTTTGTAGTGCATAGGCACCCAAAGGGAGTGACTCCCATGCTAAATCACCCTGGAGGTGTCAAACGTTCCCCACTGCTGTGTAAGAAAAGAGGCAATTAACCCTGGCATCTCAGTGGGGGTGCTCAAAGTCAGACAATGCAAATACTTCTCAAAAATCACGAACGGCCTGATCCCTGCATCAGAATAAGCATGCATATTTCACACTCTCAGTGTGGCTATAAGGGTAGTTATGTATAAAAATACAAATGAAAATCAGGATATCTAGATCTTCCCTGCACACAAATAAATTGATATACATATATATATTGAAGACTACAAAAACAGTCTATTATAATGACCCACTTCACATCCAAGCAAACTATGCTTTTTGACTCTGATCTTCATTTTACTATAGCTCATTCTGAAAGCTTTTCTAAAGGAATTATCCAGTTACGTTTCTTGTCCATGAAGAACTGTGGACTGAACAAGCTATTTACACTCTCATGTTATTTCAGTCTGAAATTATCCCAGAGCAAAATCAGGGCAACATGGCAGTGAACAAGTCTCTACACTTGTACAAGACTTACTTGTATCTTTGCATAACATATGAACATAAATAGGTTTCTTTGCATCTTGAACAATGCCTTTCCTGGTTTGTTAAGTCTTGCAGTGGCACTTGGCTGACTTTCAATATGGTTTTATGCAAAATTTTTTAGAGGAATTTTTAATGTCTAATGTCCTTCTGATATGTACAGTCTACAACAAAACAAATCTTTCTGAGATGTTTGTCTTGCATGCCTGCAAGTCTCTAACGCTACTCTTTTATAGTTAGCAGGCTGTACTGCCTCACTTCCTGTCTTCATTTAATTTGTGTTCTTTATCAAATATAATCAAAAAACAGAACCATTTTATCCTCAGATGGGCTAAGAAACCAAAACAACTCCATGATCTATTAATTTCTGTTGTCTTCATTGAAGGCATGCCTCTTCTTTTCATCCTGGGCATATACATGGACATTTATATTATCAACAACCTAGACTGTTGTAAGTTGAAGGCATGCCTCTTCTTTTCATCCTGGGCATATACATGGACATTTATATTATCAACAACCTAGACTGTTGTAAGTAAAAGGCCAATGCCTATTTTGATAAACTAAGAGCAAGTTTGGCAACCTAAATATATAAAGTACACAAACACATTTCTTTTTAAAGATGAAAATGCATAACTGATTTTTCAACAAGCAGTCTGCATACATTGTGTGCAGTTGGATGAAAACTTACCTTGCCTATTTCAAGATGATGCCATGTCTAGAAAGCAATGCCTTCAAATTGCATTTTTTAATGTATATACCATACCCAGAAAAGGTGGACCCTACTTCAGCCCCTGGTTGCATACAGTGACTGGGGCCTCTGCAGTCCTATTTAAGGGACTCCAACTGAGTTGAGGGCTTGTACCTTTCAGATACATATACAGCCTGTTGTGAGGCTGGAGTATCCTTTTTCACAGAATCCATTTTCCAGCCCTTACACTCTTATTTAGAATTTTCTATTTCCTTTGGTCAGGTTTTCCAGAGGAGGAAAACCCAGGAGTATTGCATACCTTTCTTTACCATTTTATATTTCCAGTCCTTAAATATTGAAGAGCTGCTGAATCTAGAAAGAAGGAAACTTTCTGTCTTGTTTTTGGTGTTTCTTCCAGGTTTTCCCACAGAGTGCTGTGTTTTTGTCACGGGGGGTTGTATGGAGCATTCTGAATCTGTCAATATAATAAAATGTCACCTGCATTCAGAAAGATTGTGTGGGATTTTTTCTCAAGCAGTATTCTCTTAATATTAGTGTGCAATTTTATTAATATTTTCACCCTTCCCATTATGGTAACAACATAGTAGAGACCAGCTTTGCACAGCGAACTCTGCTTATCTGGCACAATGTAGGACACCAAGCATTTGTTAGTACAGTGGCCATGACACAGTATTACAAAATTTTAAGTATGCTTACTATTTTTTTCCCCACAGTTCATAATATTTAATAGTAGTGCTCCTTCAGTGCTCAGGTGTCTGCTGATTTCTGTGTGTATCATGCTCCTTCTAACAGTGCTGCCACGAGGGTAACTTCTGCCTTCATTCTCAGGATTCAGCGTGATAATGTGCAAGGTTTGCTGTGACTCTTGAGTCCAGATTAATCAAAAATCACTGTAAACAAAACTTGTGTCTGTGGTTCTAAGTCCTCATTTAAATCAGGCAGCCTGACTAATGTGAGGTGCCAGCTCACCCCCACAAAATAGGACTATCTGCAGGAATGCACACTCATGCTTCCCAGCATCTGGACACCAGAATTTGAATTAAGCTTGTGTAACCTAGTCTTGGAAAATTCATGTGTCTGTGAATGTCACATGCCCTTGCGCTGGTGGGGAACTTTATTCTGCAACTTTTCCTTCCCAACAGATTTTCATTTATCATTTCATGCTCCCAGACGTTTGCCATCATTTTTATTTAATGCCTTCCATTAATTCTCCAGTGATGCTGCTCCAATGGAGGGGCAGGTAGAAGGTGATGCCAGTTCTAATATCTCTTCTTGCTTCTGGACATTCCTCTCACCAAAGGAGTCCCAAAAGAACTAAGATGAAACTGTTGCCGAGTTGACTGTGTCTGAAAAGGATTGTTACTCTCTAATTTACAGCAGGCAAATTTATCTGTCTTCACTAGAGGAAATGCTACAATCTCTTTCTTCTGGAAATTGTCTGGCTCATCGTTTCAGAGCACAGTACTTTGAACCAGTTCTGTAACAGCTGTTTTGGGAAATCAGAATGGCAACTGAATCAAATCTGAGAAAAATAGGAACAGTGTGGGATTTCTGTGGGTGCAGCCTTCCTGAGACAGAAGTTGAGCTGCACTGGCTTGTCCTGGGGCTGGATAAACAACCTTTTTTCCTGCACATAGAGAGCCTTAATGCCTTGAAACAGTTGATACCATCTGTGTTTCACTTACCTTCTTTTTCTTCATGTACTTTTCCAAACATTGAAGTATTTTTAATGTCTATCTATCTATCTACCTATCTATCTACCTATCATATATATGTATCTGTATATATATCTCTCAAAAATACAACAGGGTTCACACTGAACAGTACAAGAGGGAAGCTGTTCTGTGGTTTTGCCAGTGCCTGCTGGGGCTGCCTTGGTCTTGACTGCTGCAAAGCAATAACAGATGGTAGAACTGCATCCACCATGAGACTGAGTTTGACTTTGAAAAACATTTGCCATCCTCAAGCAGTCATAAATTAAATTGCTTTTACAATGGCTTGACTGCAAAATGAAATCAATGAATGTTTTTGAAAGCCAGAAACACAGCTCTTTCACCGTAAAACTGAATAGAGGTTTTTTCAATTGTACCTGCACATTCTTTCCGCCCAAAACATTTGCTGGTTTACAATTCATCTTTGTAGATCAGTTTGAGTAAAGAGTATAAAAATCTACAGTCTTTCCTGGAACTGAATTTAAAGTGCAAAACCAAACTAAGAGCCCAGTGATACAAATAAGCATAGCAAAGCTGGAGCCATCTTTGCTTGGAGATATTTTATCATTTAAGTAGATTGTCAAGGTCATTTACACTAGTAGATCTAGTCAGAAGCTATTACATCTTAAATGTATCAGTGCCGTAAGCACGTCCCTGTCACCTTCCCTCACATCTCAGCATGAAACTCTTTCTTTTAAACTTTCCAAACTTCTACTTCAGACCTGGAAAGCTGTTTGTAGTGGTAAATGCTGTTAATGAAATTGCTCTCAGGTAAAAATCACAAGCTTGGGTGCTGACTGCAGACAAATATTTCTTTGCATGGGATTTTACAAATAAAAAATTATTTAAAAGGAGAAAATCTTAATACCTCCTTCCCCTAAATATTTTCTCATTAGTGTTTGTACTCTTCATTCACCTCTAACATTTTCTTTGGTTTGGACATTTAAAAATTCTCTACTGAAAAAATCACAAAAACATTTAAACAGAGAAACAAAGAAAGCCTGAATGATTTAAATCCAAAATGAGCACATATAACATTATTTAAACAAATCAAACTACAGGATACAAGCGTAAATTGTGAAGTAATCTCCACAGGGCAGGATGGCTACCAGCTCCAGGAATAAGATAGCATTAGACTGTAACTATTTCTCTGCTGTAATTGTAACAGAAACACATTTCATATTAAACATCATATATTACAATGTCCCTGGGTGTCAAAGGAATTTTCCAAAACCAGTACTGGATTCAGCTTCGAGACAAACAGAATTTGAATACTTTTTCTCCCACATCAGAAACCATTATTTTGTCTTGCTCCCTCACAGTCATATTGCAACTGAGCATTGGCTCAACAAACAGCAGCTTCAGATTAAAGGCACCTACATACGCTGCATGAAGGGTTGCTGAAGGCTAATACATAGGTACTTGTTATGGTGCTCATTCTCAGACCTTCTTTGACTGAAATATAGGCAAAACACAGATTAAACAGGGATATATGAACTAAGATGGGGGAATTCTGAAAACTGGAGTCAGATGAGTTAAACACTGAGCTTTGCCAGATGATCTTATAGCTCCTTTATCAAGAAGAGGTTATCAGCAAGATGGGGTTACACCATTCTGTGCACCTTGTGAGGCTGGCATAGTCTCAGCTTTATTCTGCTCATGCACCAACTAAACCTGGTGAGGAAAGGGGTCACCGGAGAGTTGGTGAGCTGCTGTCCAATCTCCTGGAGCAATGAGTCATGGCTGAGTTGTGTTCTCACATGGTCCCAAACATGAACCTGTGAAACTTTAGGCAAGGCAGCAGCAGCTTTCACACTGGTGTGGGGGCCTCTGAAGTCAGGAATCACCTCATTCACTGCCACAGGAGCACCTCCATTCCCAGGAGAGTGACATGGCAATGGTGAGACAGACATATGGGGTTCACTTTTCTTCAATTGGCAAGACCTTTAATGAGCACAGGGCAGAGCATACAGCAGCTATCCCTAGAGACTGACCAACAGCTCTAATCAGAAGTCTAGCTGCAGACTGCTCAGAGCAGCTGAGGATTAAAAAATAAATAAATAAATAAAAGAAGAAAACATACAGAATTGGAAGAGAAAAACCAGCCTCCAGCTGGCAGGATGATAATTGCTACAGAAAGAAGTACATTCATTTCCTCCTCCAACAAGAAGAAACAGAGAAAGCCTTTGAGATGCCATTACACAAAGCACCTGTTGCAAAGGACTGAAAAGGAATCTTTGTTCAAGTTGTATTTGTATTGCTGCAAGTTACTTGCTTGCATTTTTTTTTAAGATCAAATTCCAGAACTGTGTAATCAAAATGCATTCTTTGCAAATATAATTAATAAAGCAATTTAGGTACCCAGCTTCTGTGATCTCAAGAGTAACTGCTTATTAAGTAATTATATGCCTACCTGGTTTTTCCAGTGCAGCAGAATACATTTGGAAATTTACAGGCGTGCTTGGTACAGAGGAATGAAACCACAAGCAGAGCCAAGGAGAGAATGATAATCTTGACACTGTCAGTGGGGCCCTGGAATGATTGTCATTATACATCCCTTATAGAGACAACATTCTGCTTTTCATTTGCTGGAAATGTAAAGGCCAGTGTCATCTTCACACCTTTCTGCTAAGTTCTGTTAACATCTGGACTGCACTGGGCCACTGAATAGGTGCTGTTCACATCCAGATTATCTGCACACTCTGGACACGAAGGCAAGCTTTCAGTGGAACTATGACTAAAGTCAGTTATATGCGTAGGTAGAAAGCGATCTGTATCTCATCCTGAAGAGTTTCTTTTGAAAAATATGAACTTGAGGCATGGAGAATTTCAGTCATTCTGAAAAAAGGCAAGCTTTTGCTCTCAGTGGATTGAAGAGTTGCTACAGAACGAAAAATATATCTGCCTGATCAAACAGAGATATAAACAATTTACTTGCTAGATTTTACTTCGGAAAAAATAGTAGCATTATTTTTAATAATGAAAATTATCTCAAATTACTAAAAATAAGCTAAAATTATCCGTGATGTTCCCAGGTCAACGAGTATATTCACTTTCCTTTCAAAAAGGTTCACAATTTTGAATTACCAGGTTTTATTTCAGCTCTGTCAGCAAGCATGTGAAGCAGGAGAGCAAGTACCAAGAACACAGTAATATAGTAAAACTCTCCTGAAGGAATAAGTAAATAAAGCAGAAGAATATTGAATGTGGTTCTCCGATTCGCTACAATTCACAATGCATCACAGTGATGTCTGAAAGCAGGATTTGGCAGCCTTTTATCCTTATTGTCTGTGGATTCCAATGAGAACTGGAATACAGCGCAAAAGGAAGTTGGAAATTTTGTATTCTTAAAGCCTGCATCCTGGACACTTGATCTGGGAAGAGACATGAAGTGCTGAGGTATGAAGCAAAGGAATAATAAGCTCAGTGAAGACCCTGATTAAGACATTCTTTCCTACTCTATCACCACTTCGTCTTGATTAATGAATGTCAATGTTGGTTTCATTTCAATTATGGTCCAAACTGATTAGTTACATTTACTTATTGCTTTGAGAATGCTAAGTGTTAACTGTTACTGCCTGCCAGACCCCTCATCCCTGACATACATTGGACAAACTTGCCTGTCCCTGCTGTTTCAGAGCAGAGCATTCTTACCTCAACACCTGCCTGGCTGAGGTAATAAAAGATACCACAGAAATGCTGGAATAATTACAGTACTTTGCACTTTCATACCATCCTCCCACTGGGAATTTCCAGTGCTTCATAAACATTAGCCAAAACTCATTAAGTTCCTCTAAAGTATGGTTACTGTGATCCATTTGCTTTAGAGGAACAGGAACATGCCGATGAAGAGACTTGAACAAAATTACAGAGCAAATCAATGACAGCTCCAGTAATAGATCCCAGACGCCCAAATCCCACATCCCGTGGGCTAGATACTGGGTTGGCTATAGCATGCAGGCTGATACCAGAACAGCCCTACGTGAGGTCCCACACACCCCAGCAATATTCTTGCCTGCCAGTCAGTAACATCTTTTGAAAGAAGAAAATAAGGAAAGATTGCATTTTCTGGTTTGTTTTTTTTAATCACGCACAGCCCACCACATGAAAGGCGTGTCGGTCGTGGATATCCAGTTTCCACACGGATAGGGTCCCTTACCCCATTTTAAGTGATAACACAAGATGAGCAAAACATTACCTTCCTCTCCAGCAGCAGCGTTTCCAACAGTCTCCCTTTCCCGGTCAGTCTGGTTGGAAACAGCACTTCCACTTTTTGTCCTTCGAAGAACACTGAATGCCTTGTTTATTTTTTTAAAAGATCTGCTTCTTATAGTGGAACGTTCAAAGTGTCGAGCTGCAATAGCAGGAAAAAACCAGATCAATACAGTTCAGCAGTTCTGGGCTAGAACCACAACATTTCTCCAGCCCTCGGCGTATGATAGGATATTACATCAACAACAAGGCTGCCTGTACTTCACCTTTGCACCTGAGTCCTGCTGATACTACAAGGTTGCACCCACCTGAATCTGGGTACAATTACCCTACCTTGGTCCCACACCCTCGAATTGCCACCTTCTTGTCTGTTTTGCTAACCACTTGGAGAAATCTCCTGTTTGTGTGGTAGCCTTGGAAAGACTAATCCTCCATCAAGACAGAGCCAGCAGCAGTTCTGTGAAAAATACATATAAAAGGAAGAAGAACTGCCCTTCCCAAGCTATATATGTTTGACCAAAAAAAGCTGGAAGTCATTGTTAAAAACTCTTCTTGAAAAAATCCCCACTACTACTAATGCCTCAAAACCTTGCAATTCTTCCAAAGCCACCAACAATTGCCAACTATTTCATGTCAAAAATTCAAATATTATCAGGTGGGAGGGATCAAAAAATCGCATAATCTGTCTCGGGTAAGGCAATACAAAAGAAAAGTCATAATACTTTCAAAACATGTCACTCTTTTCCATCCTGCTAAAGATATCTTCATGGCTGCTGCTGTTCTATCTGTTCCAGCTCTGCATGCTAGCCAAACATTGTAATCTAATAATACAACATTCCCTGAAACCAGACTGTGGCCTCTACACTCAATAAAACTGACAGAATTTATTGAGATTCTGGTGCTCTCTTCCTGCACCCTCTCTTTTCTCTCCTCTCTAAACCACAGCACACAAAAGGATAGTGCTGCTCATTTTCTAGTCTTTCTTCATCCCTTCATCCATTTTCCCAACACACAGCTGGTGGCACACAAGGTGGGCTATCCATTTTGTCTTCAGAATCGTCAAATACATGCTTTGTACCCACCATTAATACTTCTGAGCCTGCCCTTGGCCAGGCCATGTTTTTCAAATATGATACTCATCAGAGACAGGTCCACTGTCACAATGTGAAAGATCAAGGCAAAGTTTCCTTTTGCAGTTTGTCTCTGACTTCTGTTATTTCAGCAGGTCCAGCTCCTCTGAGCTGTCCCTTCCCAAGAAGCTGGCAGATAACCCCTGGGCTCCTAAGGCAATTCTTAGGGTTTTTTCTCCTGAAAATACTTGGCAAATGCCAAACACAGTTCCCAACAGGATTTGGGGTAGGTGTCCCTGTCTGTAGGGGTTACTTGGGCCACTAAGTTTTAGTGAAGATACATTAAATAACTACACCATCTCCCCAACACATCGCACGTAACGTTTAATCTTCCAACTGAGCTGACTTGCCTAAATAATCTTTCTAAAGTCTTGCAGTTTACATGTGTGCAGTTAGTCCATCTTCAGCTTGATGCTACTCCTGACCAAGCCATTTTTCTTTTCACCTCAAATCTATTGGGTCACTGAGTGCACAATTCGATAAACTCTGTGAAATGAAACCTTTCACTTCCCCCACCCTTTTTTCTTTTTTTTTTTTTTAATACTCTAATGACATATATTTAACAGTAAAAATGAATGTTGAAAGGGGCTACCAGGCTCTGAAGCCATCATTTTAGCTCTTACTTCTGTTCCGGTTGCTGCGGTGCAGGTCTCCGGGGCTGCTGCCCAGCTGGCTGTCCTCTGAGGTGGGGCTGAAGGCTGGGTTCACCAGCCCTGGCTCATCTGTCATTAAGGCAATGGCTGCAGCTGCTGAGAGCTCAGGGCCCAGGGCTGCTACTGCTAAGCTGGAGCCATGGTCTGGAGAGCAGTCTTGGGAACGCCTCTTCCGTTCCTTGGTAAGGCCATAGTGGGATGCTCCTTTACATCTAAGGAGAAAGAAGGGAAAGACAGACACCATAGCAAGATGCATTTAAATGCTGTGTACTTATGGAAATTTTCTGGTTCTAAGGAATCGCTTGAATACAAACAGTGATGATCATGGTGACCAGTGAAACACGAATTATTAACAAGAGGGAAAAATGGCAGTCCTGTCATGTTACATAGAATCAAAAAGAAGGAAATCTGTGCTTCAAAGGAGATGAGTTACCACCTTACATGGGAAGATTTCTGCTGGTGAAGGAAGAACAGAGAGCCTCAGCCTTGTGTGTAGTCTTATGTGTATAAACAGTTACTGTGGATGCAAGAGGACGAGAATAGCAGGTGGCAAATTAAGCCAGAGGCTACAATCTATAATTTCCTACTTGCCTCTGATTGACGAAGGAGAGCAGAGTGAGGCCTGACAGCCTTTCTGGGTCTGTTGCTTACCCAGTCCTACCGCCTGAAAAACCCTCCCAGTCACCAAGGTGGTCACACGTGAAGCACAGCACTGTGGCCTGTAGAGACCAGTCCAATCAATAAAGGGAGGGCTGCAGGTGGGAGCTGAATACCTGGGGGCTGCGGGAATCCAGGCCTTACATGGTGCCTGTACAGACCATTTACTGCTTGAACTGCATCTGATGAGTTATTTCAAATTCAGCCACAGACACAAAGTTGCCAACTCTGCTATTCCAGCTTAGTCAAGATGCTAAAATAGGCATGTCATTGCCTTGACAGAAGAAGAGATGCAAGTAGGGATAGAGGGTCTCACTGGCCCTGCAGCCTCACCAGAGTCAAGGAGGGAGTGCAGAGCTCCCACCAAGGGAGCTCCCACCAAGGGAGCGTGACCAAGTCCTGAGACCAAGGTCCTTGGGCCAGCATGAGACTTCACCAGCTTCAGGAGCTCAAGGCAGGTTCAAAAATACTTCTGAGGGAAAATCCTCTGTTTCTAGTGGAAACATGCATGTATCCAAAAGAGCTGAGGACACAGCATTATAAGTGACAAACTACAAGCCTGCTTTGAAACAAACTTAGTTGTGCTTCCAACTATTTGCTCTAAATTCATTCTAGACAGCGAAGACAGGACCACGCATGGCATTTCTTTTTTAAGACTCATGAAAGAAAGTCACCTGAATGAAATTAAAGGTCACTGTACTCTTCATGAGTCACTATTCAATTAAAGCTATAAAATAACTGAAAAGACAGAGTGACCAAGGACACAGCACCTGTGACTTCTCCAGCACCACTTCTGCCAGTGCCCATCCATTTGAACCACGATCCGTGCATTTAAACAAAAAAAAACCCTTTTAATCATAATCAAATGAGCTTGGCCTATTTTCAGTTGCTATTATCTCTTTCTTCGTAGCAAAGGCTAACTGATGACTTTCATGAAAGTGCCCTGTAGGACAAACTCACAGAAATAGCTGCAGAAACCCTTAGGGATAGAAGCTCTTCGTAATATATGGCATGCACAAAAAGCAATGCATAATACATACAGTACACAACGCTAGTGGGTTAAGTGTCACGAAAAGAAGTAGTACACTGAACAGAAGCCTTGAAAGAGAAATGATTATGGAAGTAGTTCCTGGGACAGAAAGATGATATGAGGAGAAGTCATAGAGCTCTCTGTATCAACTTCAGAGCAGCAGTTTAATTTCTCTCATGGCATTAGCTTTTGATGAGACAATTGAATTAGAACCTTTTTTTTGGCACTAAATATGTTTTACCATCATTTACTTCATGCTACTTGAAAGTTGTCACTTTCATCTTAAAGGAGGGAAAAAATACCTAAACCAAACTGATGCAACTGTGTAAGGGCTGTGTATATGCTTTAAGGCTTGGATGGGAATTACTGTAACAAAAGTTATTTCTGAAACCTTTCACAAGCAAAATGAGGCACCTCAGAAGAAAATACTTTTATGGAAGAGAAGGTTGGTCAACTACTTTAAAAGACCAACAAAAAGCTATTTGAGGCACCTCTTGCAAGGCAAGACTGCTACAATAATCATGTAAAACAAGAATGAAGAGCTTTCCTGCCTCCACTGCAGTAGGTATTTTTCTATTTCTTTCCAGATTTTTTCAGTCCCCCAGAATCCTAAAGCATGGCAGGATGCTCTCCTTTAGATTTCCTAGGAAGCAGAAGCACAAAGGTCTTTCCCTCTTCCTACTCACTTAAACTTCTTCAACACAGTGTTTTGGAAACCCATCCTTGACACCACCCTCTTGCAGTAAGGTCACATTTGTTAATCCAGCCTATGAACACTTGACAAAATAGTTAAAAAATAGTCTAAAAGCCCAACACAATTAAGCGAATACAAGTGTCTTTGGGGAGAGCTGTTTGCTGCTCTCAGAAGACAGTCTGCTTTACAGCAATCCTGCAAAGATTCAGAAGATGATAAGTCATATTCCTACTCCTCCCCATTTTATTTCATTTGCTTGTGTTTTTCCCATGTCAGTAAAGTTTCAGTGACTGATACTAGAGCACCAGCCTTGTGAATGGGTCCTCAAATGTAGATTTTTAAAATATTTGGTGGCTTTTATGAAGATCAATATGAAGGTCAGAAGTGGCTCTGCCCAAAGATTCCTAGTTATTTGGATTCAACCACTGCCTGGTGCCCATCTGCACTTTGCTGCTACAGCCTTCACTTTCTGTGGAAATCCTGACTTGCTGCTGCTGGCTGCACTGCAGACACACAGTCAACAGCTTCATCCCAACAGCAATGAACAGAAGACAGCTACTTTGG
The DNA here is from genome assembly GCA_013397935.1 of Dasyornis broadbenti. Classification (NCBI taxonomy): domain Eukaryota; kingdom Metazoa; phylum Chordata; class Aves; order Passeriformes; family Dasyornithidae; genus Dasyornis; species Dasyornis broadbenti. Next base: position 1,485,784 of record VZRN01002244.1, read on the forward strand.
ATGTAGAGAGGACTGACACAGTTTAAGATGTGGCTTATTGGAGAAGACAAGTTGTCATGATACAATCCACAAAGCATATCTTTCTAGCTCTGCCAGAAATAGTTAAAGAAGAACCAGAGCTCACTGAAGTTATTTCTTAAATAGTTGTGGCAGGCATAAATGAACACAAATCAAGCTCTCTTTCTTCAGATTAACACAATGTCCTTGAAGAAGAAAAAAATAAAGTCCCAAGACCTCAAACTTGTAAAAAAATCTGCAACAGCATCTCTTCACTTTCATTGTTTTGCTTGTGCTGACACTGCTGTGATAACAGAAAACAGAAGAGATGACTGTCTAAGTGGAATCATATTTATAGTGTCTAAGCTACATTTTTCCATATGGTTGGATTTGGCTCCCAGAAAAGAGAGAAACATAAAACAGCTACATGCCAGTAGTAATCAGCTCTCTCATTGTGAATATTAATCACAATGCCTGATTTACAGCTGGAAGAGCGGGATACCTGATTAACATAGGCCAGTCAGAAAGTGAACTCAACACTGTCTGCAGGCCAAGGTGAACTACAGATTTATGTTCCTTCTCAGTTGCACTGGACAGCGAGTACATCCGTGCAGCCGTATGATACTGAAACAATTTGAAGGCCAAACCCCAGAGAGATAAACAGACATGAATAATGTGTGTTGTACAGTTTGTGCCATTAAAGTAGTGTCACTAGGTGCATACAGGAAACTGAGAAAATAGTTTCTGTTTGCACAGCCTCTTTCACGGAGCAGAAATCTGCTATCTGAAATCCTGGCTGTATGAGCTAACCACTGGGTAGTGGGAGAGCAGGGGTGGCTGCTGAAATTTCACCCAAGGCTACAATTCTGGCTGGTATCAACACTGGCAGCCACAGGGCAATCTTTGCCCTGCATCCTGTTCCACACTCAAGGGAGATTCTGGACTCCAGGCATCAGGAGCAGCATATCCCAAGAACTGAAGCAGAGATCCAAAACCCTGTGGCTGCCTTAACTTGGTCCTACCATTTATAAAAACAACCTTCAGTTAAACTCAAGGCCAACAGAAACATAGCCAAGTCATTTGAAATTCAAATTAAAACAGTAGTTTGAAAAGAGAAGTCTCCTTGCAGCATCCCTGACTTGCACAGCAAAGGAGGGATCAAAAGCAAGATTGACCTTAGGATTTCAATTACCCAGGCCGACATAGGGAAAAAATGTAAAGCCAAAACATAAGCAAGGACAAATGTATGGATTTTTTCACCTCTCTTCTAGTGACCTAAATAAAACAATTCCACAAATCTAAGTATATATTTGCCCATGGCAGGGGGACTGGAACTAGGTGATTTTTATGGTTCCTTCCAACCCAAACCATTCTACAATTCTATGATTTATAATGCATTTGTTCTTAAAAATGCCCTGCTTTCTGTATTACTTCACAGTCTCTGCCTGGGGATGAAATGGGGGAAAAAATGAATCTAAAGAGTCACAATGCTTGTGAGCCAGTCCTGACACAAATAAACAGAGCAGGAACCCTCTCCTGCCCAGTTTCAGTAGTGCTTTCTCAACCTCACTTCCAGCAACCCTCGTATTTTGGAGCTGTTTTGCTTTAGTGCAGCAGCAGAGGACATATTATCTGAATGCAATTAAGAATAATGTATACAAAGCACTTTAGACTGCCCAGAAGAAGAAAACACCGCATAATGGGCTGTCATTACTGATCCAAAACGAAACCCTGATCTGGGTAGACAAGCATGTTTTGAACTATGGTCTCACTGCAAGGAGCCTCATCCCTGTGAAATTTGGTCTTGACGCAAGCTGGGGTCCAAAGTATCGACATGTGTGTCATACCCCCTGTCATGCAAACTCCCCTGACTACTCTAGCACCAATTAACTAATCCAGTGGAAAGGATGATGGAGAAACCAAAAGGAGCATCCTGGATAACCTGGTGCTGATAACCTCACTTCTGAGACCCTGGTGATAGGCTCCTGCTGTGCCTGGGAAGACAGGAGAGATGGGGTTTAATTGGAGAGATTGACTCACAAGAAGGTGTAGACAATTCCTGCCCCAGAGGAACCATTCATGCCACGTGTGCATTAGCAGTGACAGTAGTCCAAACATAACCCAAATATCAACAATATGGATTTCTGCCCAAACACCTAAACTCTAAAACTTTTCTGAAACTCCAACTTGAGGGAGTGAAGTGACTTGATCAGGTCTCAGACAGGGATGACATCAGCTCTTCTGATCTCACTTTTGCCAACATTGTACCAAGCAATGGAGTCAAATATGAAAGAGAAGCAAGGCACCCAAACTCCCATCAAATCCCATGCTACAGATATAAGCTAAAATGCAGCAATGCACAACCTCCCATCCAGTCCAGCTATACTGGTGCTTGAGAGATCAGAGACATCGATATCTTTGGCAGTGAAGGTCACCACTACCCTGCTGCTCTTTGAACTGAATGACATTGTATCATCCTTGCTCAGAAAACTAGCTTCTGTGAATCCTGGTCCTATGTGGAAAATTTCTCTTTTTTTCTTTTTTTGCTAGACAGGGAAATCAATCCTGGAACAGAGTGCTAAACAGATATGATTTTTCCCTGGTGATTCTGAATTCCTGCAAGGATTAACCATTGTGTGAATGCTACATATGGAAAAAAGCTTCATAAAGAAGTACCTATTTTTTTTTTTTTTAACGCATGTGCCTTTTCTGCTTTTTATAAAGAACTATCTCATGTCAACAGCTTTCTTCAAGTTACTGTAATCAGCAGCTATGGCTAGGAAGATCCTGCCTTCCATTAAGCCTTACTCAATATTGATAAAGAAGGGAATGAACCATGTAAAAAGCAAAGCTCAAAGTCATGGATTGCAGTTTCCAGTGAACATTTGCTGAAATGACGGGCTGCAAAACCCAAATCTAAGCAGGCAACTAGAAACAGGCTGATCTGCACCTGCACTTGAATTTCATCATGCCAGCAACATTTCCAGGTGTTTGTCACTGCTGTTCTGTGCACTCTGTACCCTGGCATTGATGCACTTGGGTATCCTCTCCCTGATGATCTCTCAGTGTCGGAGGCTTGCCATCTTGTTTGGGAGAAAAAAAATGCAGATTTTTCACTTAAGTGGGACATTGTCCCAGTTACTACTGCTCTTTCACTTCAATAACCCTGTAAACAAAAGCCTTTTAGAGACAGCTTCCTGACACCTGGGGCATTGGGGCTGGCTGGGAGGGCAGCATGGGCCTGTGGCATGATCCCTGCTGCCTCTGGAGGGCTACGGATCAGCAATTCCTTCCTACGCTTCCATAAGCACTGCTCTTCTTGGTGTGAGCACAGAGATAGCTATGATAGAAGCTAAGATGAGGCAAATGGCTTCTCTGTCTAGCTGTCAGAGAGATTTTCTCGTGTTATTTGGTCTCTCTTGTCAGCCAGAGGCCTTTGCTATAGTATAAATATAATAGATTTAGTAGTTCTGTATTTCTGCATTACTAGTCTCTAAATATTTATAAAGGTCCTCATAACATTTATTTCTTTAAGCTAAAGCTTTTTAGCTTAAATACTTTCCCACAAAACAGGAAAAACCTCTCACATATCTATCTTTCTCAGTTTAATTTCTGCTTATTCCTGTTATAGTTTCCTAAGGGTTTTTCTACAATTTTTGTATTAATGAAGACATCAAAATCCAATAAATTCTGGAAAACTACCTTACTAGCAAAGCCTAAAATTGTGCTTTGTCCTGTCTGTAAAGATCTGACCCCAGGGAAAGGCTGTCATTTTCTCAATGCCTTTGTGCTAAGGTGCTGTCAAACAAAATATATTTTGTGCATTATATAAGGAACGTGCGCAGGAGTATCTGTATACTTATATTTCCATGTCAGCTACTCTGTATGAATTTGAGTCCACCACTAGAAAAAGGAGTTATAGTTCCCATAGATTAAAGGAGTAAGGTCTTCTAAACATATGAGGAAAATAAGTATTGAGAGTTCTTGATAACTACAATTTAGTCATCAGTTATAGTGACATACTCCCATTTCCAGGATTTGTTTGCTGAAAAGGCGAAGCAAGCATGGCTCATCATCACGTTTCAGGCCCTTGAAAGCATTTTGCATTGATGAAGAACATAACTGCAGTTCAGAATTCACACTCCACAGTTCCCAAAACTACCAAAGGACAAAGACTTGGTGTCAGACACAAACTGAACAAACATTCAATAAAAACCAACTACTTATTTCAAATTTGACTGCTCATACTGAAAGAAGGGGGAAATCTCAGTACTTCTAACTAGTTTTCAGGAGAATTGAAAGAACTTGGAATGCATTTTAAAACTTAAATATGTTGTAGAGCTTAAATTTCATGTGCATGCTAGCAAAGTATCATGTAACATGTGGTCATGTTTGAGATATTTTTCCCCCCTTTTCTTTAAAACTCAGAAAGCTGTATTTCAACCACCATCTTCAGCTTCTATTATGCAACCTTTTAAAAGGCCCATTAACATCTATCATGGGAATACATTGATAAACACTACTAGTTGCCTGCAATTGTGGACAAAAATCATGGCTGGGATTATTGTGCAATGATGCCAGTTGTGGTTGGGACTAAGAACAAATTGTTGGTCAAGATCATGTTCTCTTTCTCTCCTGACACTTCTTCCAGGCCATTACTCTGTCACTGCTGATTTTGAAAGTACAACTGTTCTGATTTTTCTTCAAGGTTGGATTATCATTTCACTTCTAGTCTTAAAACATTCCAGCAAATTTCAGCTGTCTTACATAGAGGAGAATAGAGTTGTAAATTGCTAGACGGAGCTGAGATGGGCAAGTCGGCACCCAGGCTGGAAATGTCAACTTCTTTTTATGGGTTAGCATACCTTCTGTTTTTGCTTAACATAACTACTACTTTAGAGAAGCCAATATTCACAATTGACTTTGTGACTTCACCTTCTATGCCCCTTTCCTGCCTGCGTCCAAGTCATAAATTCTCTGAGAATGCACAAAGGCATCAGCAGACTGCTCCCACTGCTCACATAAGGCATAACATTGAGTTGCTTCTAGAGTTTCTACTTTTTCCAATGCTGCCTTTAAATGTAATGCTTGCAGAGCACAAGTAGACCTGGAGCAACAAAACTGAGGATTTAACCAGAGTGAAAGATCACAGTCAGCCTATTATTCACTATTTATGCCTAGATTACTGTAAACAAACATTAGTCATCACAGAGGAGGTACTGGCCAGAAGTACAGAACCAGAGTGATCTTGTGTGATACAAAACAACAGCAGTATTTATTTATACTGAACTTAATTAAAGACTGAAGCTCCCCAAAGTGGTCTACACATCTCATGGAATCTACTCACAGCAGCTGACAAGCCAGGAAAACAGAGGTAGCACACTAATTCCTGGTAGGTGCTCAGGTATTGACACAGCAAGGACCTATGAGTACTTGGTTAGGAAATTCAGAGCAAAATAAGAGAGAAAAACAAGACCCATGGGACTTGTAGTTTTGAGCTGATGAGAGCCTGTAAACCTTGCTGATGGCTTCTAGTACTTACAGCATTCAACATATAATACATGATTTAAACCTACTAATCCTGTACAAGTGTTGTATTAAAGTACTGACGTACTAAAAACTCCTCTTGACTTCAGCAAAAGTGGAGCTTGATGAAAACTTTACCAGGTGCATTCATCACCTTCCAAACTTGCATTATTATCTCTGAAATATACTTAAAAGCTTCAGCTTTCACCACTTAAAGAGTCCAACTTGAACATTTTCCAAAAGAAAGTGAGAAAACACAGATTAGAAAGAGAGTTTTCTTCACGGAAGACATGGGTTCTTAGCACTATTTGTACATTCTTTTATCTACAGAAGTTGTGCATGAGGGAGCAATCACAAGTAATGTGTACCGGTTGGGTATTTGAAAAGCAACGTAAGACCTGCCATGAGCAGCCATGAGCTTCATATCTGCTTTTCAAGTCCATCCAAGACCACTTGAAGAACCAGCACTCCACAGGCAATCTTGACCATTGATTTTGCTTCATACTAATAAAATAATGATAATACAACCTTTTTACATCAGAAATTGGTATTGTAGATAATGAAGCTGCAGTAGAATCATTGAAAATACTCCCCATTTAGAACATTAGCTAAAAAATGAGCCTAAAGAAAATTATAGCGTATATATATAAAGGCTCAAAAAATGTTAATGCTGCTAAAATCAAGTTATCTGGGACAAAAATAACTAGTGCAAAGACAAAGGAATTCTTAAGGCATTGCAATGCTCTTTCTCATAGTACCGCACAATCCAATACACTACATTTTTCAAATTATGTAGGTACACATATAATTAATGTTAAGAATAAGCATTTAATCTGTTGATTCATATGCTCTTCATGTTTATTGTTCAGTCTTTTGATCACCCGATTATATTCAACAGGTATAACTTGTCTCCTGGAACTTAATATCTCAGCATTGTCATCCCCTCCTACTATCCCCACCTATGCTGTAAAAACTTCATGATGCAGTGAGAAAAATATGTCTGTAATGGGACAAGGAGGTTTGTTTTTTTAACAAGACCGACAGGATCAGCGTAATTTGATTCTTGCAGCTACAGACAGAAAAGCCTGACAGACAGAAACTTTGTATTTACATGTACTCAGCACCCATTTATTTTAAAAATAAAACTAATTACAATATCTGCAATGTCAGAGACTCAACAAGCCAGCACTACTGAGAACAGGTGTGAGGCTTCTGTTGGCAAAAGCAGTGACACATGCACATAAGTCTCTAAATATAAAATAATAAAAAGGGAACACTGTGTTCAATTTCAAGATGTTTTCAACCCAAGGCTTGGGTTTACTATTGTGTTCTCCACTGGAATTTGAAATTATTGGAAACAATGGAGCTGCATCCAGTAAATAACAAATGCTGTCTTCATATTATCTTGTTCACAGAATAAGGTGCTGTGGACAGCCACCCACTGGCTCTAGCTCTGGTGGCACTTGTCTCTGACCACTGTGACCCAAAAGTCACATAAGATGCCTTTTAGGTCAGCATGGATATCTCAATTATATTGTTAACACATCTTGGTACATATCACACTCTAAACATATACTGCTTCCTCATATGGAAGGTCTCAAAAAAGTAGGTCTGAGCACACCTCAGCAGCTGAAAAACCACAGAGATCCCAGTCAGATGCCTGAGTCTTGAGCAAACATCTCTACCAGTACGACTAAGTAGCTTAAGCTGTCACAAATGTTTTCCATATTCTTATCAAATCTGATGTCTAATATTTAACAAGGACTCCAAAGCAGCCTTATAAGTAAACTGCATTGCATTCTTCTCTTTTGCACATATGATTAGAAGAGGGTGGATCAGAGGGACATCACAAGCCAGTTTTCAGAACAAATTCTCCCAGACACACTGGGCGTGCAAAAATCTTCACTGCTTATGTTTTATGGGTTCCACCCAGTTGAATATGAGATATTTCAGTGAGATATTTCATCGATCCATTAAAATAAACACACATTGTAAAAGCATTTAAGGGCTTCAGAAAGCCCAAATCCAGCCACAGTACAAGTATGGCTGGAATGTTGTTTACAGTCTCCTGAATGCTCACATAGTAGGAAATGCTCACTTATGCTGCAAAAATTGTGAAAAATTCTTTTTTTGGGAATATACTTTTATAACAGAACTATCAGAAATACTTTTAATCTGAATTCCTTTAATCAAATCTGAAAAAAGCCCAATCCACTCACCCTTCTCCCAACATAGGCACCTACAGGCAGTGCTGCGTTCAATATCATGGAAAGCATCCAAAAAGGCAGTGGTGTGGTTTCCCTCCTGTTGTATGCAGGCTGCTGTAGGCTCTCACTTGGCAATGGAGGCTGAAGGAGGTCACACTGTCACACCTCAGTTTTCAGGAGTGCTCTAACCACAAATCTCAGGTCAGGTTGGGATAAGGCTGATCTCTGCTCGTCCTGCTGAAGCTTATTCAGAGAGGTTTATTAAGCAAGAGAGAGTTCAATGCTGCGTCCAAATGAAAAACTGGCACCAGGGGAGGGAGAAACTGAGTCCTGCTTCAGAGCCTGCTGTGGCTTTTCAGTTGAATTTGGGAGAGGTTCACAAGGAAGGGCACTGTCCTCTCTTAGTCCAACGAGTATCTTAGGGAAAACCTGGTAATACCATCTAGGCACACAAGCCCATCTTCAGTCTGAAGCTGAAGAAGTGGCCTTAGAGATTTCAGATACAGGTTAAGAACCTCTCTGGAAAATTGTGTATTGTGTTCCTAGAACACCAGGACATAACCGGTGAATCATGGAATAAAATACACAAATTAGGGTGCAAGCAGGAATTCAACCTTGAAACTTAATTACAAAAGATGCCTTCAGAAGTGGGTACCACATTACCAACATCACCAAATGTATTGCCCTGACAAAGAAAAGTACCATAAAATCATAGAAGAGCCTAGGCTGGAAGGGACCCCAGCAGAACATGTGGTCCAACTTTTCATGGGAGAGGAAGCCTAGATGAGATTATCTAGCATGCTCTCCAAAACTTTAAGTAATAAAACTTTTATCCAAAGTGATTAACCTTAAGCATCTTGAAAACCTCAAGAGATGGGAGCTGCACTATATCCCTGGGGATGTTGTTCCGGTGAATGATTGCACTCACTGTAAAAAAGTAGAAGGAGAAAATTACTTTATCTCTGTATCTTCCTTGAAACAAAATTTTCTTAGGCTATTACTCCTTCATATTCCTTAGCTTACAGATGCTATATGTTTCTTTAGTTTTCTTAGTCACTTCTATTCTCTCATATTTCATGCTATTTTTGCATTGTATAAATAAGAAAAATCATAAAATGCTTTAGGTTGGACTGAACCTTAAAGAACATCTAGTCTCAACCCTCTCTCCCATGGACAGGGACACCTTTCACTAGACCAGGTTGCTCAAGGCCTTATCCAACCTGTCCTTGAACACTGTCAGGCTTGGGGCATACACAGCCTCCCTGGGCAACCTGTTCCAGCACCTCACCACCCTCAGAGTAAAGCATTTCTTCCTTATTACTAACTTAAGTTTTCCCTCTTTCAATTTGTATCCATTACTCCCTGTCCTATCCTGTCAGTCCCTGACAAAGACTCCCTCTCTGGCTTCCCTCTAGGCCCCCTTCAGATACTTCAGATAGTGGATGTTTTCACTCAGTTTTTTTCTTAATTATTCAAATTTTTTAAAAAAACCTTTCAGGATAAGAGGCAGTCATTTCATACTGTCCTGTTACAAAACACATTAACTTTTGTATTCATCCAACTAAAATACTGGAAGCAGAATTAAAAAATCCAAGATGCCCTTAGGAAGATGCAGTTTCCTTTCCTTTTTACCACACTGCAGCCTTGGAAATTCCATATTCAAGCTCTAATGCCTGGTTTTCTTTTCAGTATTAAAACATAAACATCATGTGTACAGCTGGCCACCTAGAACATGGTGGGAAAACCTGAGCGGCAGGTTTGGAGTACTGAACCATGAGCAAGAGCTGCAATTATATTCCTGTGGGTAATACAAGACAGTGGCCTTGCTCTTGCTGTCCTAGGAGAAGAAACATCCTCCCTGACCTTGCTGCTCCCACAAAATGGGTCGGGGCTGCTGTGCGACAGCCTGTCCTGAAATGAATCCAAACCGTGAATTCTCTGTGACAGTTTGTGGCATCTGGGTGACTCAGACAGCCTCTGTGCCTGAGGCTGTTCCAGCCCAGGCTGTGATTTTGTTAACGTCACAATTTAAGTAGACTTGGGTCTTGTTAGCAGTAATGATGGACTCCCTGAAGGAAAACCAAGGAGGCATTGGAAATGATGTCATTTCATTATCAGCTTCAAGATGGGGATAATTACATCTGTCTTCTTCAAACTGAGATGACCCTGGTTCTTCAGAAGGCAGCTGGCAATCTAACTTCCAGCAGCATGCTCATGCCATGCCTCATCATCTGCTAATTTTCACATTAAAGGCATCACTCAAGGTGACCCAGACCATCATCAAAAGATAGGATCTCCAGCTGGACATCTATACTAGTGTCCAGTGGATAGCAGCATGCTGTGAGCATTGGACATGTTTGCAGCCCTGACTCAGACATACATAAAACAAATCTTACTTGCTTCATGCAAATATAACCACAGCATGCTGTCAATGTAGATGGCTTGACAAGCCATATAACAGAGAACAGTCTTACAGACAATGAGAAATTTTCCAGTGGTTTCAAAATATCCACCTCAGCCTGACATGGACACTGAGGATTAAAAAAAACCAAGTGGGTAGACAGACTAAACAGAAATGGTAGTGCATTTAAATATTTGTATTAGAAATTGAAACATGGGTTTCTGTTATAGTAATTTTTCACAATGTCTTGGACCAGTGGTTGGCAGTTTACCTAGCTTCAGCTTCTGAGGAACTTCCTTAACTGTCCTGAAACAAGTTTGCTTCCTGAAGGGCAAAGTCAGGTACTCAGCACTGTGTTTATAAGAGTGCAATAGAGAGAGAAAAGGAGGAAGAAGAAAGGGAAATAAACACCTAACAATTAGTGATTGTAAACAGAATAGCCTCATGGCAAATTATTTTCTTTTTCTTTAAAAGCTAATTGAAGATGCTACAGCATCATGTTGCAGGGTTTTCAAATACTTAGATACTGGCATTAAGATGACCTTCCAAAACTGAGCACAAAATATTCTGTAAAGGTTAACCACATTCAGTTTACAGAGGTGGTGCTGCTTCTTAGGGGTTGTCTGTAACAGGGAAGTACATGATTACTGTAGTGGTTGTGGAATGATACCTCAGGCATACTATGTATATTATATGTGTAGACACACACATCTGAGAACAGCTTCCCTGGAGACATCCCCATTCCAGAGTAAGAGTATTCACTGGAGAAGCTATCCTAGAATAAGAACAGTATTGTCACTTCACACCCAACTTTATTACTAATTAACTTCCCTGTGTGTTCAAACCACGTTTTTGGGATAATTTCTGCTTTATCTTCCTTGTCCTTTTCTCTGGGCACCAAATGTCTCACTGTTCAAGCCCTGGGTCTCTTTGAGAGACAGGGTCTGCCCCTCAATATGCCACATCTTGAAAACTAGTTACAGGTTTGTATTGTTTAAAGTGTAATAAAAAGCCCTTATTGCTTACTATGTTTTTTTTGTTCAACATCTCCCACAACACAGGATTTGGCTATTTAAACTACCATAGCACAAAACGCAGTAAGAATTAAAGCATTGCCATAAAGCCCTAACTGTAGGAACAGCACTTTTATTCCCTCAGCATCTCTAGCAAAAAGGATAGACAGGAATGAAAGTAACACCCATTTACTTCCTAAAAACCCAAAAGAGTTTGGGACTTCTAACATCCATGTGTTAATATATATGTCACTGCATCTATGTGTGTGTTGCTAAAGATGCAGAATCATGAGTCACCTGAATTTTTGTGCTCTGCCCTGGACAACTCACCATTGGCTTGCAAGGGTGAGGACTATTTCTCTGCAAAGTGACTATTTCAGAAGACCTGGAAGAAGCCCTCTTTGCAAAGCAGCCAGAAGGGAGGGGAGGATAACATCAGCAACTGCTTCCCTGGCACAGCGGACCATAAGCAGCACAGCTGTTCTTTTTGGAAATGTCAGAGAGGGGGAAAAAAATAGGTGCCTAGGGAGTTGTCATTGTCAGACAGCACAATAGGTGATTTCAGTGCTTCACACAGTCATAAGCTTTTCTTGAAAACATTGCTCAGGAAGCCCAGGCCTGTCTAACTTTCCAAATAGCAAATACTGCTTTGAAAAAACAATATGTAAATTATAAAATTACTTAGGATCCAGTTTTTCTGTTTCTCTCTGACAAAGGAGAGCACAGGCGCGTCTCAGTGCAGATGCTGCAGCTGAGGTAGCCCTATATGAGCCCTCTCCTGCCCGGTCACAGATATTTCTACAGAATGTCCCAGGAGGATTTCAGGTCATACCCATGACTCTACCTCTCTCCCTGTGTCTGCCCCCTTGGCAAGTCACTTGAACCATGAAAGGCCAGTTGTCCCACTGAAAACAGCGAAATTCTGTTTGTTCCTGGGTTCTGCAGGAAGTCATACACCTTCAGAGGCAAAACACTGTCTCAAGGTTGGTTTGAAGTCCTGCCAGCGTATGTCCATGCAGCAAGCCAAAGCAGATCTCAGATGGACATGTGCTATCTCTTGTCCTGCTATGTATCCATGGCCTCCCCATGAAGGAGGATGGGACAGACTGAGGAAGGTGTGTCAAATGGTGCCAGACCTACCCCACTCTCAGGCACTGCCAGGAGATGAGGAAAAAAATCACACAGAAGATTTTGAATGAAGAAACTGTAAGCCCAGACTTTCCCTTCAGTCAACAGAAAAAACCCCACCAAATCTGAATCGTCTGCTTCCTTATGCCTGGCACACTGAGGTGAAATGGAGACATCAAACTGATTCCTACTTCATCCCCATCACTGTGGTCAGTGAGAGATCGTGAGAGGGGACAAGGATTAAGCCTTAGCCTATAGCTATGCTGTTCAGCTTCTTCAGTAAATTATGAGACAGGCAGCAAGTCTGTTCATTCCCTAAGCGGCTTGAAGCCTTCTGTGGTGGCATGCATGACCCTTACAAGGACTCACAAGCTACAGGGACCTTTCTGCACCCTGGCCCTTCAGCGGCAAATCTGACTATTCAGCAATGGGTCACCTTTTTATCACAAGTCCTGCTGTTCTCCTGAAAACATCCTGCTCCAAAGGGACTTTCTGGTCAGTGTTAAAGTCATGGAATTTGTTTGCCAATGCAGGGAGATAAATTTCAACAACAAAAAAAAAAGCATGAGAAAAGTCACTATTTTTTAAGATCTGTTGTCATACAACTACCATTGTCACAAGGGACAGGAAAAGTGCAGTCTGAGGTTTTACAAAGCTCCCATACAGGGGTATGTATTTTTTGAGGGAGGGAGGGGCTGTCACAGAGATTGCAGAAGCGGGAGTCCATGACATTTTATTCATATTGTTTCAACTCATTCACCCACATGCCCTCAAGGGATGTTCTGTTTTTTAAAATTGCTGTTTCTGCTAAAAACTGCACGGTATGAATTAGTGTGTTTAGACTCTCCTTACTCAAAACTATATTTTTTTTATTTCTACTATTCTATCTCTCTGCTCTATAGGTGTGAAACCCAGAAGTTTTCCCATGTATTTAAAACCTTGTTTTCTTCTAAATTAATTCAAATGAAATTCAATAGAGTAATGTGTTGAAGTGAACGGAATAATACCTATGTAGAATTAATTTAAGTGAGGCAAAAATCAAGCATGTTGATATTGCTGTTTTCAGTACTTCTTCCATAGCATCCTCTGTTAGGGTACTGGAATAGCAGACAGAGAACAATTAGAGCAAGGTTCTTGAACCAAACAAATCAACTAAGCAAGAGGAATTGAATTATACAGGGATGGAACTTATGACCCCTATTGTTTTTTTGGCTTATTTTATTCTAATGGATTTCGTAGGACAGTTTACAACTCTTCTAAGAATTTCAGTCCCGATGGTAATTTAACTAGGCAGAAGATCAGTTGATAAAACTCTGATTAGATGTCAGCTCTTCAACTGAGCTATTTCCATGCCTGCCTTAACCTATGTTTAGTCTAACAGATAAATGTTTAGAATTCTCCAAGACTGCTGAAGTTAGTATAAAGGGAGTCTAACCAAATCAGGTCAACTCATAAAAATTTCCTTGCTTTTAGCCTTCATCTCCACATGTGTTGCTGAAGATAAGTTCTACATCTTAAATTCACAATACATTATTCATACATTAATCCATAAACTCAAAGTAAGAAACATAATCAGCTCAGAATTTTGCAGTACTGCAACAGTGCAAGGTGATAGAGGACACATTGCTTGGTGTGTTCAGCACCATTGGAGTCAACCACAAGGGTCCTTGACAGGTTTGACCTTGACAGGTCTTTGACTGGCTTGATGTCGTGGTTTGACCCTGGCAAAAAGCCAGGGCCCCACAAATTTACACACCCAGGGCTCATGAGTCGAGATAAGGAAACCCGTGAGAAGACGCACTCGAATGGGCAAAACAGGACTAACTTAAGTTGCAAAGTGATCTAATTTATTGCTAACACAGTCAGAGGAGTAAATGAGAAGTAAAATAAACCCTTCAAGGCCACCGGTGCTCCACTCACCCCCTCCCTCCTTCCCAGCAGCTGCACAAGGGAACAAGGAATGGGGGGGTAGGTCAGTTCATCACCCAGATAGTCTTCCCCTGCCCAGGGAGAGGCTCTTTCCCTCTGAGTAGCCATGGGTTTCACTGGCGGCATCTCACCCGACACTGCTGCAGTGATGCTGTCCCCCCCACAGACAAGCTGTCTCCCCAAAACTGCTATGGCGTGGGATCCCTCTTCCACGGGGTACAGACCTCCCAGCCAGGCCGTTTCCATCTCAGGAGCAAGGCTTCTTGTCTTTACCAGACTTCTGCTGGACCACTCTCTCTCTCTCTCTCTCAGGCACCACCCACTCCATGTGGGGCACTCAGTTCAGTCTCAGGGTGCAAGTCAAGGCCTGTTTCTCCACTAGGACTCCCTCTGGACCACGGCCTCCCCCAGGGCATCCTCTCGCTTTGGCATGGGCGAGTGGATCTCAGCATTTCCCGTGGGCCCCCATGGGCTGCAGGGGCACCCCCTGCTTCACCGTGGGCCTCACCACGGCCTGCAGAGGCTGCACAGCTCCGGCGCCTGGAGCTTCCCCTCCTCCTCCTTCTCCACTGACCTTGGTCTCTCCATGTTATTTTCCCTCACATACTCTCACCTCGTCCGCCTCCTCTGGCTAAGAAAGAGTGCGTGCACCCATTGTTTTGATTTCTTCTTAAATATGTTTTTCACAGAGGCGTAACCAACATCTCTAATTGGCCCAGGCTTGGCCAGCAGCATGTCCATCACCTCAGAGCTGGACATGGTGAAGGCTTCGAGAAGCTTCACAGAGGAGCCATCTTTGTGGACCTCCCCCACTAGAAAAACCTGGGCCAAGCTAAACCACGACACTTGACAAGTCAGCCAGTTTCTCTCTTTTCTTCTTTCTCTTCTTCAACAAGACAAGACACTCAAGGGAATAGCCCTTTCACTGACTGTTTCACTATTACACAGGCGAAAGAAGGGTGGAGACAGGGCCTTGGCACTACTACAACAAAGAGGACAGGGCTTGTGCAGCCCCAGCATAAGTGTCTATCAATGGATTGATTGAACCTACCAACTTCAAGTGGTTTTGAAATTACAGTTGGAGACCTCTATTCACAGGTCAACCCAAGAGCACCTAATTTTTTTAAAACCCTTCAGTTCTCTTTTACCAGACAGAAGAAATATGTTGCTGTCATGCTGTTCAGTGTTCAAAACCACACTTCCCTGATAAACTTGATTCCTTGGTATAGCTGAACCTATTGGGGCAGATGTGTGGGAGAGGCAGCGGTAAGAGCAGAGGTGTAAAGAAAACAGAAACTGAGAGGAAGCAAGGGAAAGACAAAGATTCAGGGTAGCCAGGAGCAGTCAGGAGGAAAATGGCTAAAGAAAGCAAAACACAGCCTAATACTAGTGATGACAGAGACTGAATGAGTTTTACAAGTCTCATCAAGAGAACCAACAAAAGAACCTATTTAAAGACTCAAACCTGCATCTTTTCTCAAAACATAAACAGGGCAGAAGCAGCCAATTCGTGCTTGGCAGGTAGTGCCCAGAGAGTTTATGTAACACTGCAAAAAGATAAGCACCTATTTAAGAGCAAAATGTTATTTTTACCCAACATGCAAACATATCAAGCTTTTTCATCATAGGCTAAATCCTTCATGCTGTCAGCTGTGAGTTCCCTTGGTGTTGTAAAGCACCACAGGGCACAAAATCACTATGGTATTTTTTGTGTTGGTTGTCAACCTCTGTTTGCTGGAGACTTGAAAAACAGAGGAGACATGAAGCACAGGAAGATCTGAGCAACAATTAGCAGCCCTTAACAAAAAGTAAATCTGTGAAATGCATTTTGTCTCTGAGAAAGAGACTGTTAAACTCTCTGCAAATATGGAACTAGCAAAAATATGAAGGATGTAACCTAGCATCTGCTGACGAGGAGAGGCAAGAACAGACGAGAAGAGGAGAAGACAGGACAGGACATTTATTTGTGAGGTATGTGGAACAGGAGCAAATGTTTTCTTAAAATATCTGGTATAGATTATAGTTCATCAGCTCTAGAAGAGGGTTACTCGGTCTTGGCCTCCCCTCATGAATTTCTTTTGTTCACTTGTGTCACTTCACTATTATCCAAGCCTAGATTATGAAAAAGGCAGAACTGCAGGACTGAATTTGTTTGCTTTGTCAGCTCAACATATTAACTGCAAGTTTGTATGTATACAATATATCTTATTAGACACTGTGTCCTGTTTTGGTCTGTTCTCTTCTGATTTATTTTGAACTCAAAGACCATAACTGTAAGCGCCTTCAAACTTACAGATACTTAGGCCACTGGGGAAAAAGCAGAAAAAAAGTGAAATGCAGCAACCATTACTGTCCAACTTCATTACACTCATGCCTTGGAAGAATAAAACAAAAATGTACTGGAATTTAATCTCCTCTGAGAGAAGAAACTGAAAGCAGCACATTTGCTAGAAACTGCACACATTCAATTCACTACAATTCATCAAGATACGCAAAATTTAAATGCCATTTAAAAATGGACACTGAGAAAATTTACAGACAGGGCACCAAGGAAAGTACATTTGCTTGGCCATATCTTTGACCTGTGACAGCACAAGGCAGGTGGAAAACAGATGTTGAGAACACAGCATGTTCCCAACACTGGGGGCTGTATGGGATGTGCAAGATTCTGCCAATCTTATGCCAGGGTCCAGGCTGCAGCAGAGAGGCACAAGGATGGCATGCGTTGCAGTAGATACCACTGGGCATCCACAGCATAATCTTCTCACCATATCTAAATTAATTTACTGATTTTATTAGTATCAGTGTTTCCATCACAGTCTAGGTTGGAGCAAAGTAGCAGCAACGGGCACTTTCAACTCTGCTCATCCCCTAGACAGATCCCAATGACAACTGCAGGCACAGCAGTGTCAAGAACAAAAAGGAAACCCCAGTATATACACACTGCATTTGGAAAAGAATCTTATTCATCTTTTCTCCAGCAGTGCCATCTTCCTGCTGTAAATACAAGCCAGGCAGTAATGCTTGAAGGAGAGTTGTGCCAATTGTTTAATTTAAAACCAGAGGCGATGTACCTTTGGGAGCTGACAAGGGCAAGCCACTACCAACTCCTGGGATTCCTGCTCCCGCTGCAAAACCTGCCTGGCAAAGGGCTGAGTTGCAACATGTGCTTTTCATACAGAGCACTTATTTCTGACTGTAATTTAGCCTCTTGGCAGGAGATGTTCATACATATTGAGTGAAACAGCCTTGCTCATCCATATCAACCTACACATCCTCATATAATAGCAGCAGCATAGCACACTCCCTGCTTCCAGTGGTCTCCCATGGATCACAGGACAGATTTGGTTAATCATGCCCATCTCCTTTCCATAAAAGCTTGCTCCACAAGGGATGTTCTCTGGCCTTTCATATTTTGAATTATAAAATCCTCAAGTGAAGAGGCCTCTGTGGATGTTTCTGTGAAACCATTCCACTATTCCTTTTACATGAGAAGGAAAGTTAAAGCCAGTGGAATATCACCAGTGCTAATGAGATGTTAAAAATAACACATAACAGTAATGCTTATCACATATGGGAGGAGAAAAGAAAATACCTGAATTATGCTTTCAAAATTAGTACTGTCTCTTCTTAATAAAACACAAAAAACCCCAAGCCACAAGTCTACTAATCTTATCCATTCACTAAATTCTGCAGAGGAGAAAGGAGAATACAATCCTTGAAGCATGACAGATTTCCCTTGTCTTCTAATTAAGAGGTTGCTAAATTATTGAGATTCTACATTAAAAATATATTACACACTGTCTAGTGAATGATGGGACTGCAATGCGTAATATAGAGAGAGGTGTAAGCTTCCCAACATATGCACGTGAAATGACGTGCTGATCTAAAACACGTGCTTCCTGCCAACATGATTTCAGGAGAGCTGAGGAGAGAAAAACAAATTACAAAGTAATACACTAATGATTGAATTTTGTAGCTGAAATGTATAGCTCTAAAGGCATTTTATTCACTTATTTTATAATATTCAGGTAAATAATATGTAGTGAGGGCAGTAGAAGAGCAAATAAAAATTAAGATGACTCCAGCAACTGCAAATATCTTGTCTTAGCCTACTTCATACCATGTGTCACAGCAATGTCATGGAGCAAGACAACTCCATTAAAACAGAGGAGTCAATGGTGATTTCTTACTTCTCACCCAGGTATCCTCTATACTCAGCTCAGTGTCTTGATAAAAAGAGAGAATGAGAGCAGATACAGTCAATGCGATGTGTCATTGTTACAAATCTGGTTGTCTGCCTGCGCTGCTGAGAAGAACAAGACTTTATCAATAAAATTTGGGGATGCTGCCAGCTGAAATCCAACCAAAATGAGAAAGAAACTTCCTGGAAATATGACTTGACTTGCCCACTGTTACAGTCAGCCTACTTTCTTTCATATGGGGAGGATATATTGTACAATATGTAAAAGTTATGGATGCTTTACAGAACTTTTTCTTTGTGCAAAAGTTGCACAGCATTTGTTGAAATCTCCAGCTGTTTTACTGGGCTGCTGCTGAACTTGCCTTGCTCGGCATTCAGAATCTGTTGTCAATTAATAAATTAAATGAATGGATAAAACACGTTCTAGGGAGAGCCCAAGGATTCACTGGTGAAATGCAGTCTTAACCAGCTGCAACTTGGCTGAGGCCAAGGGGTGCATTCAGCTTTCTGTGTTATAAAATAGTTCACTTTCTTAATCCCAAAATAGAGTTCAGTTCCAAGCCAGGAATTCCTTGGTGGCAGTGGGGGTTTAGTCATTACATGTGGCATGTCATTGACTAAGGGATTCCTCCACTGAGGTACCAGTTCAACACAGAGGGACCAGCCTGTACCCTCCTTTTGAAACAGGAAGCCCCAAGTAGTCACATGCATGCTACCAGACAGGCTGTTATTAGTCCAGTATTGTCAGTGATGTTACTATAAAACCTCTGGTTTTGTGCTCTGTGCTTCAAGTGTCCTGTGTTTCAAGCTGCCATCCTTATGCTCCCAGTTACTGCATGGCTCAGGGAGGCAGTTTGGACATGCTGTCACACGCCAAGATGCAGAAAATCAGTTCTAGTTCCATGGAGAAGGTAATGAAATGCAGTTGGCTACTCTGTGGACTGGGGTCCTTGAAGGCAGATTCCCCCAAAAGGTCAAGAGTATTAAAAATATCCAAGAAGACCCTCAGACCTACTAGTCTGCTTCCCGACAGCGTAACAAGCCACGTTGCAGATGATCTCAGCACCAGTATTCAGAGCAGGATTTAAGCTATGACAGGCATAAGAGCTCTGCAAGAGCAGTGCTTATCCTCACGTTGCAGGACAGCCCAGTTCTGGCAGATTTGTCAGAGAAATAGCTCAAGGAAAAATATCCTTGTCATGCTGCCAGTGCCAGTGTTAAACTAGGTTAATTGTCAGAGAGATGGGGAGGTCGGCCAAACTTGCAGCATACAGCCTGTATGGCTTAATGTCAGACAAGAAATGAGAGTCTGCTGCTTGTGAGTAATTGCCCACCTCCTGCAACTCCCACCACCTCATTCCTTCCTCCTACCCCACCAGACTTTCAGTGTTTTGCTGTCTTTGGTCCCCATTCCAAAGTGGATTACCTGTCGTTAAGGAGCCTCCAAGTGGTATAAGGTTTGACCCCTCTGTGCTCCTGTTACATGGGCCAGGCACGTAAGCACCCTTCTTCTGAGCAGCTTACAGAAAAATCAAACATAACTGAGACATAAGTCATTCATGAAAAGAAACCTTTCTGCCAGCCATAATTGTTGCATTGCCTTTCCATCTTGGCAGCGTTTTATTTTTTATTTGGCTGGCTCAGGTTTTACTTTTGGCAACAAAATGTGTTTGTTGAGATTGACACTGGCCAATGTCAGCCTTTTCCTAAGGTGTGAGAAGCCTCGGAAAAACAATCCAGAAGAATAAAAGGTCTAATTCTGATCTCAGGTATGTGTAGGTAGCTGTGAATGGAGTAAAGCTGACTATCTTGCATGCATAGATGGAAAGGAACTGCATTCAGTTATAGACTGAGGATCTTTCTCAGTCTATAACTGAAATATCAACTTTCCTCACACACAAAAGTCCCAGGCAGAACCAACAAATTTTTAATGCTCTCATGGGGGTTTTGGTTTCTGGAGCTGTCCCAGACAAATTTATTTCTGCACCTAGAATCACAGTGCTGGGGAAAAAAATGCTAACTAGTAACACTTAATCATAACACAAAACCTCAGAACTCTAACCTATGCTGAGAAGCCAGGAGGGATGTGCTGGTAGGGAAAGGTACTGTCTCTGGGAGAGGGTGGCAAAAAGTGGGAGAGAGACCCAGAACCCACTGTGCTGCTAAAAAGTGCAATTAATCTTTGGTCAAAGAGTGACCAGACCCAGATATTTGCAGTCAATTAAATGACTACTTTCTGCTGCACTCCTATGCTAACATAAAACACTGTTGAATAGAACACAATGTATTGAGAAAATTCAATTTGGGCACTTCAATTCTAAGAGTTTAGATTACAACTCCTGTACTTTTAACAATAATACAGCATATTTGCAGTTCACCTACATGGGGTTCTACTTGGGGGCTTTCAGGCCTTATTTGTACTAAAATTTCAAGCTTTCCTGTACAAATCTAAAGGCTGGAAATACAAAGGAGCACAATAGAAGCAGGATCAAGGCATGAGAGAGGAGGGGAATAAACAAAGGTAAGGACCAGAAGAGGTATGAAGCAGAGGACAGGAGCAGAAGGGCAAGTGAGAGGGCTGGCGGAGTAGGATCAGACAAACTGCAGTGCAGGACTAGGCTGAGAAAGGGACACTAGTAGGTCTTTGCTGGAGATTTTGGGAGGGACCTCAGAATTCTGAAGCAAAATCAGCTCCATGTTTCCCTCCTGGCCTCTTTGTGAAGGTGTGGCATATGGGTGAAGCTAATGGCAGCCCTTGACATGCTCAAGCCTTTCTGCTTTAATTCACCTCTGTTCTGTTTTCTGAGAGACATCCAATTTTAACATCCTGGAGAAGACCCTCTGAATTTTATCCGAGTGTGCTTTGTCCTGGCTATATAAGGTAGATATCCTAAACATTTCATTTATATTTTCATTCAAGACTATTTCCATTCAAGCCTTGCTTTCCAGCACTTTCAGCTTTAATTAACTTCACAGTTTAGCTCTGACACAGTTTTCCATAAACACAGCTTTGCACAGAGTAAGGAGGCCAACACGTGGCTTTTGCAGTGGACTAACACATGGGCCCAAAAGGTGCTCCAGGCTTATCAATTTTGTCATGAATAATGCATGTCCTGTGCTCCCCAGCCTCTGTGTGGCTAATTTCACAAGGACAGACTTGAAGCCAGACACAAGTTTCCCCACTGAGTTGAACAGAAATTAAAGAAGTTGGCTGCACAGTTAAGCTCAGTGCTGTAAGAGGACTGGGAGGGTGCACTTCATTGTTTTTACTGTAAAAAGGACGTGCTCAATGGCACTAGAAGACAGCTGGCACCTGCATCTCTTCTTTTTAAATTGAATGAACACAGAAACTAAATTTTACTGGTTACTCCAGTCCAAAGTACTGTTTTGAAATTTAAGAGAGTAGTTATTGTATAAAAGTTATATGGGGAAATTCAATCCAGTTAATTTGGTGAGATTCCTTTGACTGTTTCATGTAAAATTCAAGCAGGGTAAGGAAAAAAAAAGTACTTTTTTTCACATGTGGGAGTAGATTGTGTATTTCCCTCTAACAAACAATAGATTTTAAAAAACAATGGCTTGATTCAGATTAGTGGGGTAGATCTAGCTGATGTATTACCAGCAGGGACTAAGGCCAGGAGCTGTTTAATCCTTTAAGGGAAACAGTGCCAGCAAGAGTGGCTGCCAAGGACTCCCCAGTGCTCGACCTGTGCTGAGCACACGCAATGCCCAGCCCCATCCCGGGCGCTCGCTCAGTCAGCATGGCCACGTGTTGAATTCGGATTAGCTCAAAAACCACCCCATGCTTTCACATGATTGATGTCCTTAGGGTGACAAGGTGAGGTTATTCACTGCCTAGCCTTGCAACCTCCTTCCCCTTAATTTCATTTCTAAGTGGCTCTTTGGGTTCAAGGTGCAGAAAATCCTGCTATTGAGAAATAGCCTGCTGCACAGGTCCTCCAATGAAGTGAGAGGGGTAGCAATGGTGTGAGCAGTGCCATCAGGTCTTCACACTTAGGAAAGCCTTCTGCAGTGACCACAGGCTGCCTCTCCATCCACATACCTTGTTTTTAATCAGAGGGAATAACACATCCCAGCTCAAAAAAACGCTTAGGCAAGTATTTCCTTTCTGAAGGCATCTTAGATAAGAAAGAAAGAGAGCAGATGCCTTTCGATGCCCCTTTATGGGGATATAAAGGAGAAAGCATGGACCCTGAGGTCGGGTCTCCTCAATACCCATGTAGACCCTAACAAAGGTGAGAGACATTGGGCTGGTGTGGCTACATCCCACCATCTCCCAGAGATTCCTCCAAGTAGACCTCACAGGTTTCTCCTATTCTTCCATCAGATGTTTCCATGGGCTTCTCCTCAAGAGGGAGAACCCTGGCTTACCACACTCTGCTCTTCATAATTTGGTGAAGAGCAAGGACAAAAATGACATCTGTGTTGAGATTTTTGCTAAGGGAGGGACAACAGACAATGGCCAGGGAAGTGATTTTAGTGCAGGTGACAACATCAGGGGACATGTATTTGCTTCCTGGGAATACCTATAATTATCAGACTGCTAATAGAAAACTCAAAATAGTGGCACCCAACATCAATCCCATAAAGTGCTACTACAACACATCCACATACCTCTCTTTCCTACCTGTGTGGCACCCAGCTGAAGTGCAAAGGTCTAGCACAGCCTTTTCCTAAATTCATTTCTCCTCTTCAAATCTCCTCAAATCTCTTTATTTCTTAGCTGGATTCCAGAGCCTGCCTCTCCAGATGGGTTTTGTGCTATGCTGTAATCCCTATTCCCCAAGCTGCCCGTTCCACATTTAGGAACAAAAATGCCCTGGAACTAAAGCAAACCTCAGCAATGCAATACAAATAACATAACCTTTGAACAGGGTAGAAGGGAAGAGAGAGATTTTGCAATAGGGAGGGCAGTGTGAATCCCAGTGCCCTTATTCTTCCTCTTGTGCCAGCACCAGTGATGGTAACAGCATCCCCCATTATCCTCCAGCTCCTTCCTTGTCGCTAGCAAACTCATCATCCCCCTCTTCCTCCTCAACTGGTATCTCGGGTGGCTGACAGCCAAGGAAATAATGAGCCCTGACCGAGGCCAGTATTTGTACTGGCCAGCAACCAAAGATAGTGTGATAATGAAAAAATGTTTTCTTCCTACTACGGTCTAGTTTTGAGCCATGGTGCAAACCATCAGACACACTACACACAGCAGGGACTCTTCAGTCTGCTGTGGGGAAAAAATTGTGAAGCTGCTTGTTTGGGGTACAAAAGTTCTGCGGCAGTTAACCTGTGCTCCCAGGTGTCAGGCTGTCCTGAACACCAGTAGCTATGCTATTCCACTCACAAAACTTTGCATTAAAAACATCCAAGTGCCCAAGCAACTGAAGTAGCAACCTATAGGTCATAACATTAGTATAAACTGATTAAACAGGACTGAAAACAATATTTCTCTTTTTCTTTCAACTGCTTTTATTAGAAAGGAACTTGAATCTATCCCACAGATAAGTATGTCAATACCTTGAGCAGCATCCAGCCACAGCCAGAGGCACTACATGCATGTGGAGGAGAAGGAGAAATTCCTGAAAGGAGGTCAAATTGTCTGGTGCCCTTTCAGATTGTGTCAGCCCCAGTAAATCCCACTTCGTGTGGCCCTGGCCAGAGCTGGTGTGGCATGGAAGAACCTGAGCACTGGCTCCCGGCAGCAGGATACTAGATAGAATCCAGGGCTGGGCACTGGAGAGGGGACGTGCACCTCCCATTGCTGAAAACTGAAGATGCACGTCCAAGCCCCAGTCCACACCCACTCCATTAAGAACAACTGCCGACATCCAGCACGACTAACAATCTCTGTGGGTTAGAAGGCTAAATAAATAAGAGATGAATAGCTACCGTACATCATAGCTCTTCATCCTGGGAGAATCAGTGAACCTGAATTCCCCAAGAAAAGCAAGTAGGCGGCATCTGTGCCTGTGCTCTGATTAATCTCATTGGTTTGTTTTCCTGGAAACTAGATGTCCCAGATGCCATTGTTTCCATTATAAGTGTTCATCTGCCCTGTTTTGAGCTTGATTGCTCCTGTAGCCTGCTTGGCTTAACTGTTTTTTGTTTGTTTGTTGTTTGTGTTGTTTTGTTTTTTTTTTTTAATTAACATTCTTAAACAAAATGCCAGTAAATTAAAATGATATAGCTGCAACCCTCAACATTAGATTTGTCAAATGTTTAAAAACACCTATGTCACACCGAAATCTTGAGCTGTTGTACACAGTGTGACTAAATTATTAATAGTTGCCATGCACATCACACAAGAATTTCAAAAGGGGACTTTGTGTTTCTGCAAAACACTGCTATTTTTGTCTGACAGTAGAGACAAAATCATTTGAAAATTAGTCTTCTTGGTACTAATCACAACTGTTACTAAAACATTCCAACTGTAGGCATAATACAGTCATTTTTCATTCTTGAGCAGAATTAGACATTTCATTAATTATCTCAATGAAGATCTTGAAAGTTTACAAATTGTTAATATATAAATAACTCATAATTAATGAAAACATACTGAAACAAATATCTATTTCTAGTCACAAAAGCTCCACGAACTAGTACAATAACATTCAAGCACAAAATAAAGTAGTAACATTTACAGATAATACCATAGAATATTTGTTTTATGGGTTGGCAAGATCAGCTAAGGGGTAGTTCAAGGTGGGGTTTTTTTTTAAAACATGAAGATATATGAATGGCTTGCTACACTTAAATTTGCTTTACAGAGAAAATAACATTCTGCTGTGGGCAAAAACAGAAATACGGGAAATTTCTCTTCTGTCTCAAGTGAATTATTTCTGGTGAAAGGCTTCTCAGCGTTTTGCTACAGGCATGCATCTTTACACACAGAACATTATGCATGTACACATAGAGAGTGCTCTGCTGGGGGTGCCCATCCTGATGCCCTCCCCTATATCCAGCTCCCCGCAAGGCTATTTATGTGAAATAAAGACAAAACACATATTTGGAAATGGATTAAAAAAAAACCCCAAACCAACAAACACCTAAAACATCGGCACAGAAAAGCAAGTTGATAAGGAAAACAGCAGCTTCACTCAGTATGTCTCAGCTGCTTCCAAACAGAAAGCAATGGGGATGTACTGCTATTATTAGCCCTCCGGATGGGAAGCAGCACGGTGTGAAGCTGTTGGCAAGACGTTGCAGGATTTTCTTCGCAAGTATGCACAGGCACAGACACACAGGCAGACAGACCCCCCAAAACGCTCATGGTGAGCCCCTTCCCGCCACTCGGGTGAGACAGACAGACAGAGAGCACGACGCCGGCGCGACTGTGCGTACTCACAGCTCGGAGTACAAGAAGTGCAGGTTGCCCACATTGTCTATGTAGTTTGCAGGACTTAGCCAAGGTAGGACCAGTAACAGGAGAGCCTTCATTTTCAGTGCAGTGCAGGCACTGCTGCTAGATTTCCTCCTTCCCACCGTCTCTCTGTGCTGGTGGGACACACAACGAGAAGCTTTCGTGCCAGCCAAGCCCCTTCTAAGCAAGCCTTTCCATTTCAACGCAATGGTAGCACATTATGAATCGAGCTTAAATCCCTTAAACGAAGCTACACTGCAAAAATCATTGACCTGTAAGAGGATTACTCGTTCTGACTCTCAGATGGGTAGATGTGAGGGTTTAGGGACAGCACAGCGTGGTTGGCAAGACAGTGACTTATGCTGCAGAGGAGAGCAATGCTCGGGGAAGAGACCTGCCTCCTGCAGGATTCGGAGTGGTTCTTCAGAGGCAGCTGGTATGTTTACATCACTGCCCACAAGCAGATGGGTTACGAGCTAAACTGCATCACGGAAGGGTGTAGCTCTCTGACAAGGGGGGAAAAAATGCCCCCCGTGGAGTTTTGTAGCAGGCAATATCAAAAGACCACACCTTTTTAAAGTAAAACACTGCAAAAGATCACAGCCAACTACTGGCTGTTTGCATCTCAGTCTGAGTTCCCCACATCCAGTCAGATGTTTTTGTATAAACATAAATCATGTAATAATCCAAGGACATGCCTCTTCTTGGGGTTTTTTTGAAGGATGCAAGAGCAAACATTTTAAATAAGGATGCTTTCAGTGGAATGCTCCATGGTAACCGGTGTTAAAAAAAAAAAAAAGAAGATAAAGTTCTCTCATCAATTACAAAGCATAAAACAGCAAGCTCACCTTGTCCCAGGAGTGACCTCATCTCTGATCAGGGCAAACTTTTATTTTCTCTCTGAGAACCAGGACTAGTCTGATCCTGAATCATGCAAGAAATGCGAGGAGTGCTGACCACCCTGGTGATCCTAGCAGAGTCTACTTTAATTTGTTCACTGAAAACACAGTAATATTCTGTTGTGATTTCAGATGGACTCTGAACTGTTTTCACTGCAGGCACCAAATATTTATAATTATTATTGTATTTGTTTTATAAGCAAAGTCACACATTTTGTCCTCCCCTCTACTGATTCACCAGAGTTAAAGAAAATAGCATCAGCCCAGTCTGCTCAGTCTGTCCCTGGGCACGACAGAGCACAATGTCCTTCTCTCTGCCATTAATTGGAAATGGGATGGCACAAAATATTTCTGCATTTCTGAGAATTAAATTAGGCAGAGGCATAAGATATCTTAGGCGATAATTAAAGCTGTGCTTAAAATAAAGGTACTGTGCAGTGTCTGCAAGCACAAGGATGCAGAACTCCACCTTTAGGGATCACTCAGAATGTTTCCTCCTGTTTCTTTTCTCACGTGGGAATGCTAGTGAGGCTGCACTACCTATCTCCTGCAAAGCTGAAACCCCCAACAGCAGAAGTTTCCTGTGGTTTCCTGTTCTCCTGCCTCTGCCCTTTGGCCTTAAGGTAACAGCCCTCCCAACATCTCTGAGGAAGGAAAATCCATGTCAGGAGTAGCAAAGAAGCAAATGTCCAGCCTATATAGCAATGCTTTGTGCTGCATTACCTTAGAGGCTTCAGGGATCAGAGAAGGAAGACCCCTTCTCCATCTCTCCAGTCTTCTAATCATGGGATTTACAAAGCTAGGACCTGGTGCAGGGAACCTGACACAGGGAAGAGGGAACAGCAAGAGATTGTGGGAACATGTTACTGAGACAATTCTTCCTATCCCTACTTGGGCTCAGGCCAAACAAGCCAGAAGAACAGGATCTTGAAGATCCTGAGGGGAAGATCCAGGCTATTGACATTCAACAGAAAGTGCAAGAATAAAACCTGCCAGGCTTTTACAGGACCAAATCACGTTTTATAGCACTGCAATTGTGTAAGATATGTAGTGAAGGGTACCTTTACTACCATCTTAAGGAAGAGAAACTAAGACAGTGGAGTGACTTGCACATACACACTTAGGAGAACTGACAGTAGAAATCAGGAGTTGTGCTAGCTGTGTGGCTTTCATGTAAAAAACAATGTTCCAATTTGCTTATTTATTGGGGGTTGGGGGTGAATTGGGAGGGGGTGTCCTGCTAATTTTATGGCCACATCATCGTGTCAAAAAATATGAAGACAAACAGGAAGGTTTAAGTTCAGCTATATGTATAACAAAGGAAAAGGGTATTTGCATTAGGGGTTCAGGATTTTGTGGTTGGAATCTGTAGAGAAACATAGTTTCAGTGACAACAGCTCACAGAAGACTGACAGTCCCTTTACCTGCATTACTATGAAAATTAACATTGGAGGTGTGTCAGAGAAATACTGACCTAAGACAGAAAATAATGAGCAACTTTGCTATTTTGTCCTCTTAGCAGTACACGGTGAAACTCACAGAGCACTGCTGACCTGAGCTGAGGCCTGCTGCCACTGCCTCTTACACCATGAGCCAGCAGCACTCTCACAGGGAAAGCTGGGTCCAGAAATGAGGGACAAAGTCACCCAAATTCACAAACACTAAACCTCCAGCATGTGAATAGTGGTCTCATGACCTTTACAGGGGATCAAAAAACCCATTGCTAATGGTTTTTTGTTTTGTTTTGTTTTGTTTTAGTAATGCAAAGTGGTCACATTTTCAGTTGGTTAGGACATCATAACTTCAGTAAGTATCTTCAGGTGAATATTCCTAGCAAGAATCCAGGTGCTTCAGGAAATGAGGTCATGTTTGAATGGCAGGCTGCAGAACCATTTCCAGTTGCGGGCTCCCAGGCTGTGCAGTGTGCAGTATGTGAACATACCTCCACTCTGGCTCACCAGTGATGCTGTGATCCTCAGTACTGCCATGTCTGTGCAGGAATGTGTGCCCAACAGCACTCTGGAGCCCTATGTTGCTTGCTCAGGGCTTCATTTGCATTGCACATGCAGATGTGCACACCTAGCAACACAATTTACACCTGCAAACTTCAGGGGTAGTGATTTCACTGGGCAAGAGATACAACTCACAGAAAAGTGCGTATCTTAGACCTCATCTCTCCTCAGACTTGAGGTGCTATTATGCAGACTATGCCAAAGTGTTTGTCTGCTGTCAGAAATCACAGTCCTGAATGTACCTCTTTATCATTCTGCCTTTTTTTTTACAGAAGGCAGAATATGCAAGACAAAAGCAGCAGCACATGCTTTTACCCTGCAAAACAGTTCTCTCCTTGAAGAGGAACCAAATTGCTCCCTGGAAGGGTCTCTCCCAGAGGCAGGATGGAGGGTGTCCTGGGTCCCAGGAGGGATAAGCCTAGAGGGGGAGTCCAGCCAGGGTGCTCTTCCAGACTGTCTCTCTGTGAGCCCCACAATGCCCTGGGTAAGTGCTCACCTGGAAGAAAGGAGCACTCAGGTCCAAAGACCAATACCAAACTAGAATATTTTCTGCTCTACTTCTCATATAGGTCATTTGTGATTCAAAAAAGGTTTGAAGAAAGGGCAATTATAAAAGCCTTAATGTGCTATTAAAATATTTATAATAGCTCAGCTTCCCAAAACTCACTGATCTCTTTGGACTACATACACACAGCCATTGTGCGGCTAACCACAGGGTATTCACCCAGAACTGCTAACGATAGCATGAAGTACCTTACATGCACTTGACTCTAAAAAAAAAGAGTAAGATACAGTCTTTCTCGGACTATGAATGGACTAAATTCAACTCTAAATTAAAGGTACTGTAGGTATTCATTGGGAGTGAAATCAACAACTCTTTCTATACATTAATGGTCAATTTTGACCAGTATTAATTGAAAGTACTTTTTCCTCTACTCAAAAATAGAGTAAAAAATGGTCTATCAACAACAACTTACTGGGTTTGGAAATGCTGTTCGAGGTGACCCCGTTGCACGACCTCTGAGCAGTGTTCTGTGAAAGGGCAGCTAACCATTAGCTTGTCCAGGAGGTTATTCACTAGTATGCTGGACTTCCTGCACGTCTGGAGAATCACAAGCTTGCGGTCCATGGGGCAAAAGTCTTTTTCCACAAGGAAGTTCGTAAGGCAGGCTGTGCAGAAGGTGTGACCACAGAGCGTGTCTAATGGCTGAAGCAAAGGTTGCAGGCAAATGTGGCATATCAGATCATCATCTACTTCTTCGGTGTAGCTGTACAAGTGGTTTTCTTCCGGTAAATGCGCTTGGCCGCAGGTGACACAGAGTGGTGGGGAGTTATCCTCCATTTCTTCTTCTTTCTGGCTCATAATCAAAATTGATGTAATTCAAAAGGGGGTAGGTGGGAATACCCAAGCCGTTTTCTATTTGTGAGAGCTGTAGCAAGGCTTGTGTGACATCAGATCTGTGGGGAGGAAAGCCGAAGGGTTATGTTCTGAGTTGTGTTTTCTTGCCATACTTGCAGTATATATCTGGATATGAAGTACTATAGCAGGTATTCGGAAAGGATTGTGTCTTTGGGATGGGAGGGTAAAGTAAAGAAGGGGGCAGAAAAAAAAGAGAAACAACTTCAGGGACATATTTTCTCTTAAATCTAGTTCAATTTACATAGTTACTCTCATTGTAAAGAAAGATATCAAGATAGGGAGAAATACTACAGGCATTTAATGGTTGAAAACCTTAAATTAGCACATAATTACAGTTCCAGGCAGCTGATTTTGTGGCCACATTACCTCTGCCAGAAAAGCAGCATTGTGTGTGGGCAAACACTGCAAGACTGTGTGCAGAAATACAGGTAAGAATAAAGGGTGCTGGCCAAGCTGCCTACTCAGCACAGCAAGGGAGAGCAGCAGCATCACCTAATACATATGAGCATACAAACACTGTATATGTAGCCAGAGGGAGGATAATTTGGGTTGTAAGAATTTAGAGCTTGGGGCCCTGTAGACTATTCTCATACCACAGCAGCAAAGGACTTGGACTCCTGCCTGCCTGAAGTCAAACAGTTATAACTATCTACACCAGCATAATAAGTTCAAAACTTCATTTGCTCCACAAAGCACCAAACACCTCACATACTAAAGTGAAGTCCACAGCACAATGCTAAGTAGTGTATTGCTCAAAAAGAGGCCTATTCCCTTCATAATTTGTAATACAGAAACCCAGTATGTACCTAACTACAAACCCAATTAGCTCTGGCCAGAACACCTGCCTGCTTCTTAAAATTTTAAAGACATAAACTGTGTGGGTGGCAGCAAAACCAAAGAGTCATTTGTAGTTTTTTCTTGATGAACCCCAACTGCTCATTGGAGCACTTATGTCTCATTACTTCTATGCTTATTTCAATATAACACTTTGAAAATAAACATGAAGATATAAAATATGGAATGGCCTAATTACTGCTTTTGCTTGGAAATGTAAATCTTATTTGCTGCTTTGCCATAACACTGTACCTTTGCTTCCAGCTTGACTTAATTTGCTGAGACAATGTGTCAGCCTCAGACACCCATGTCTGAGGGCAAATGAGGGAAAGAATAATAAAAAAAATCTGACTATGACAGAGCATATTTTCATATAAATAAACCCTTATTTTTATGCAAAGCTCATGGGCTCTAAACCTGAGAAATTAAACTTTAACATGGCAGGGATTTTCTGACATGAAGGTAAAATAATAGCCCCACTAATTCTAACCAGATGTTTAAATGTCAAACATTCTCTTCAATGCTTTGCTAGATCCTATTCTTATGAAGCAATTATGTTAAGTGCCTGTTTTTGCTTGCAAGAGAGAGTTCTGCATAAGCTCTGTCTCCTGATTAGCAGTAGCTTCAGTGGAATTAAAATCATTGCCTGTTAGAACACTTTCAAATATTTAAAATACGCTATACTGAGTCAAATGTTTCCTCTTGTAAAAATATTCTCCAGAGCTTTATGAAAAGCTCTTTGTGATGAAACAAACATGTCTCCATAGTGCAAGCAGCAGCTCCACCTGTTATCTTAATATAGGAATCATTATTTAATTCTACTAAGGTGACAGAACAAAAGGAAACAAGATAAAAAAATTGTCAGAGGCTGAGGTGGGAACTATTTGGGCACTGTGAGTGGCTCCTGTAGGAAGCACTTGGATAACTCCTTGATGAAGTGGGGTGGCTGTGATGGGGTGTTCAGCTGCCCTCAGTACCCCTCACTCATGAAGGGAGCCATCTCAAGCCAATAGGATTGCTTGCAAAATGGCAAAACATGGCTTGGGAACTTGCATGATTGTGGCTTTAAAAATAGATGTAAAATTAATTAGAGACCAATAAAGCATGTCAAAAATAGCTCTGTGTTATAAACTTCGTTTTCTCTTACATTTTCAGGATACCTGGGGCAACTAGGAATGTTGGCAATCATGCTGTTTCTCCACTCCCCTGCCACATCCTCTTGTTCCACCACACACAGGCACATCCATGTGGGCGCTCTCCCCATGTACCACACACCAAAATACAGCCAACCCCAACATTTTGTTGCCTTACAGATGTTCTCAAGGACAGAAATTCTTGCTTCTTGCTGGCAGGAGACCCAAAACACAGCTCCCATCAGCAAACCTGCTGAAAGCTCAAGGCAAAGCCCTGGTCTGAGGAAAGAGCAGCCCCCAGAACCAGGAACATGGGCATCTGAGCCATCCTTTCCCAACCTTGTGCCCTAACCCTGAAAGTACCTCTCCTCCACTTCCACATGTACAACACATCAAGTCCCCTGATACAAATTAGGTACAGCTGGAAATGGTACTACAGCTCCAAAGCTACTGCAATTATTTTTGCAATGACAACAGAGAAAGAGAGGCATCACTGCCCTAAGGCCATGTTCTGCTGCAGCAAAAATGATGAGAGAAGCCCCAGAGGAGGCAAAATCTGACTGTCCTGGCCGCGTTACATTCTTTATGAGTCTGACATAGTAATAATGCACCGCTAGTGGAAAAGGCCAGGTGTGTGGAGCTGTACCTGAATTTTACAAGGTTTACATAAATTACAAATACTTGCTACGGCACAGGGAAAGAAAATGATCCACATTTATTAGTAACAGTCATTGAATTTTTAGGATAACCTAATTCAAGTCCTCTGGCCTCTATTATTTAGAAAATTTTGACTACATAATAATATAAATTCTGAGCCCCTTCTAGCTGACCTGGTCCACATTCATCCACAAATCTTTATAAACTGCTGGACATATCAAACAATGTAATGATTGTCATCTTTGGCAGGTGATTATACCACCAAAAGAGTTAGCATGGAGAGCATGTGATAGAGTTGTTGCACAGATTCAGTCAGAGGCAGATGCTCTTTGCAATATTTGTAGTCATTTGTATTTATAACATTTATGCACTGTCATAATAGCTACACAATTAGTATCATGTCCTTTTAGGAAGCTTAAAATCTTGATTCCTCTTGAACAACATAGAAGAGAGGGGAGAAGGTATTTAAATTTGATCTATTGGTTACTAGTGCATATTTCTACTTCTTCTATTACCTATGAACAAAAAACAAAAATACACTATGAGCAAGAAAACCTGTACAGGTAGATGGCAAACCACAGGAAAATGAAAAACGGTAATTATTTCCCTGGCTGAACCTCTATTCTTCAAGCCGCGTTCTTGGGAGAGGAGGAGAGGGGAAAAGAGGGGAGAGGAATCCTACATTCGAGTTGGTGTCAACCACCACTGGCACCCTCAGTGGGGCATAGAAGTCACCTTGGCAGTCTCATGCTTCTTATAGTCAGAGCCATATTGACAGAGACTGGTTCTTGCAAGGATGATTAGAAGGAGAATCTTTTAGAGGAGGAAATGGTGCCATGCCAAAGCAGACATCACCAGCATTTGCTACTTCCCTGCTGTGCATGAAGTTTTAACAACTCAGGTCCCAGATTTAGCATAGTTGTACAGCGCCTAGCACAGATTGGCTCGGATAAAGAAGATCAAGTACTGATTTCGAAGAACGTCACAGTATTGTGTCATAGTGGTGAACCAAGCTTTAGTTCAAGGCAGAGACCTCAAGCACAAGAATACAGTATAAAATGATGAAGGAAAAACATAGTTATCTGGATATCTATGTTGCCACATTTTCAGCCACAAGCTGTAATGACAATAGTCACATCAGGGCATAAAATAACCCCTGGGCTGTGACCACAGTGACAATCACATTTTTTTAAAAATTACCCAACAGGCTGCACTGATTTGAAGGAGTTTGCATCTTACTAGTCTTCACTGCTTAGGAATTTGCAGCCATCAGAAGCATTGAAGAGCACAACAGAACAAACCCCCAAAAAACCTGGACAGTAAATATGGGGAGTTAGGTACAGAGAATGCCTTTCATCTCCTTGTAATAACAAGCCCATAGTTGTCCCATCCCAAGGAAGCATTTAACCAATCTTAGGCTTACATACCGACTTACCACCACAGTTACACTGGCAGCAGTGTAGCAAGAGCAGGGTTTGCCAAGCAGAGTGGCAGAACTCCACTGACTCTGCCCAGCCACCATCAAATATTAACCCAGCAGATCAGGAGGCTGCACTTGGAAGTAGCATGACACAAAATGGAAGAAACTTCAGGTAGCAAAAGTGAGTAACAAAGGCTAAAAAAAAACCAAATAAGTGATGAAAGATATTGAGGAAGTGGATATCACAGAAAAAAACCCCAGATGCCTAAAGGCCAGAGAAGCAGTGACATGGAGTCTAGAGGGACAGCTACTGGCTTAAATCACAAATGATGAAAGATAAGCCAGTGAGCAGGTGTCACTGGAAAACAGAAGAGCAAAACGGATGAGCTGCAGAACAGTTAGAGGAATTTAGCTCCAGTAGCTCTGAAGTTCTATGGCTTGGTGGTAGTGAAATCCTCAGTCCATGGTAAGGGGCCAGCATGTGTAAAGAAAATGGATTCTAAATAGTACAGTAAGATTGACAGATACTCGTTTTGGGCTTGGTTTAGCTTGGTTTTCTCTCTGGGTTTAAGTGACATGTTTTATTAATGCTCCTGTTTTATTTTTGGACTCTAAGCATGTGTATAAAAAATCCTGTATATGCTGATTAAAACAGATGCCTTTTCATATCCCGTTTCTCTGCTGTACAATCCCATAGGAGATGGAGGTACTACTGACAGAGCTGTTGTGCTCTTCTTAGCTAAACTGTGATAGCAAAGTCATTCTGCATCCTTCCCCCGGTCCCAGCATGGGTTGTTATCTCCTACAAATGTGCATCTCTGAGTGAGCCACAGCCATCCATTTATGTGGGTTAGCAAAACACTGTAAGGCCAAAGGGGCTGGTCTGAAGGCATGTAAGGAAACCTTTCTGCCACAGCAGCATTGTCAGCTGCCAAGTAAGGTTAGAAGCTCCTTATTCTTCCAGAGATGCTTTTACCTGTCCTTCCTTTCACCAGACTAGCTGTGAGCATACTGCAACCATACCTGCCTTACTTGATACTCAGCTTCTTTGCTGAGGGCTCAGAGACTGCCATCTTCCCTGTTCATGTTAAAAATTACCCACATCAAATTGCTAGGAGGCTCAACAGCTTTCACAGTTATAGAATTAGCTCTTTAATGAAGCCTCAGCCCAGCTGCCAGTGGCTAGATATGGGCAGGTTAGGAGATGTGGGCGTTGTCCCCATCTAGTGGCTCACCCAACACTGGGGAGAA
This sequence comes from Dasyornis broadbenti, assembly GCA_013397935.1. Taxonomy (NCBI): domain Eukaryota; kingdom Metazoa; phylum Chordata; class Aves; order Passeriformes; family Dasyornithidae; genus Dasyornis; species Dasyornis broadbenti. The sequence goes on from VZRN01002244.1 coordinate 1,521,190, forward strand.
GAGTGGATCAGGGCTAGAAGTGAGCAGAGGTCCTCCTGCACCCTCTCAAGCAAAAGCACAAAGCCCTCTGGTTATGCAGGGTGAGCTGTGACCCTACTGCTCCTGCCAGAATCCGGGTTGCAAGACCACACCCCTTATTTCATATTCAGGGTTTTATAATGAAGTATCAGATTGAATGTTTTTATAAAACTATTTGTCATTAGTAAAATTTTAACTGTTTTAACCTACTATTTTTCATCAAACTGTCTTCCCTGGTACCAGCCTTCCAGGTTTCCCCTTAAGGTGGTTTGTACCAACTGCTTCTCTCTTACTGAAGCTTTTTATAGATTACACTGACTTTACTGTTCAAGGTGGTACTATACAACAGTTGTGGAAAACATTATTGAGTGACCCATACTCCAATAACACGTATTATACAGTATTTTTTATTCAAAAAGACAGTGATTCACATTTCAAAGACCTGGCTATAAAATATCATGTAATAATTTGCACCAATCTTGGCATGGCTGCACTGAAGGTCAGAGGGGTGAGTCAGTTTGCCTAGACTTGAAACTTTGTTCAAAGGAAGGTTATAAAACACTAAGGTGCCCAAAACCTTATCATCATGCCTTCTGACCAGAATTCCTCCTACATATATCTTACTCTCTCTTTCCCCCCACACCACTTTCCGCTTATTTTAAAATCTATTCTGACTAAAGAAGAATCACATTTTCTTTCTGCCTGACATGTAATTAAATGAAGATATGTTATGGGCAGAGGCAAGATGCATAACTCCAGGTAAAAAGCCAGTAGGTGGCAGAGAGCTGGAGATCCCAGAGATATCAATTTAGCAGGTAAGAATTCAGCTTGGCTTTTAAGAAGACAGGAAAGACTGTTAGAACTGGCTCTTAGAGGAAAAAAATTGTATTTAAAAGTTCATGACATCAGTACAGAATGTCTCTGAGACAACAAACAGGAGCTCCAAAATCTCTCCTCTGCCTGGCCCCAGTTTTAAGACAGCTGTTTTTTCAAAGTTATTCTTAGTCAAAAAGTCCTTCTCAAAGCTTATAACAATCAAAGTACTTTGCAGAGCCTTTAGTGATGAAAGGCATTTCCAACTGAACAGAAAAATCCAATGGTACAGTACAGTAGGTGAATAACCCCAACTTTTTAAGTTGTAGCTCAAGCTGTGAGACCTACCAGCAATGTCATACTGTTCCTGCACGCAAAATAACTTCTAAAACCAGAACCAGACTGTTTGAAAAAAATTATTTTCTCTGTGGCTCATGCTGGAATTTACAGAATAAACCAATGCTGGAAAAAGTTTTTTGTTGTGGAATTATGTAGCTGAAATGTCTGTTAAGAATGTATGGAAATATATTCTGGTTTTTCATGTGTCTGTCTCTCACATGCCCACACAAACCTAGATTGCTCTTTCAGACAATTTCATGGATACAAAATTTTACTCAGCATGTTAAAATGAAAAAAAAAAATCAACCCAGAAGCCCTGAAAATATTAGGAACAGCTGGACAAGGTCTGAGTGAAGAGAAGATTTGACAGTACATATCTGGCAGGTTACGTATTCCTTACTACAAGGTACATGTCCTAGGTATGAACTCACCTTAGAAAGCAGTACTGCTGAGAAGACTTATTGCTGGCACATCTCTAGCTGTCAAGTGCGGTGATGGTTAAGGTAGTAACTTCTGTTTCTTGCCTTTTTCAAAGCTCAGTAAACCCAAACTTGGACCAACAGCTTATGCCAGAACTACAAGCTCAGACTCCAGGTGCAAAGACGAGTTGTAGCAAAATGGGCAGGCTGTGGGTAACTGCTTCCCAAAGGCACATGGTCTACCTGCTCAAAGGAAGTCAATCATGTGGTTGAAGCAAAGCTATGTGAGCACTTATGATTGACTCCTCAAGGGCTTCCTAAACATATGCTCATCCTAATTGACATAATAAATGCCATCGGCATTTCACACACTGAATTATAAAATTGCACGGCTAGTTATGTAACAAAAGGCGCGCTTCCACTCTGATTTGGCTGATTGCTCTGTCTGACTTCGGCAAGACTGGCAGTCTCACAAATTCCACAAGCTTGCTTTCAGCCATTTGAGCAGATGACAGAACTGTATTTTTGTGGCTGGACAACCACGTGCTCCAGTTGCCTTCTAAGATGCTGGTACACCAGGAACGGGTAGAACAGTCCATGCAAACTGCATGAGGTAGAGCATCCCTGGTCCTTACTGCAGGTGTGTCTGTTTTGTCTCTGCAATGGGGACTGCAGACCATGTGTTGTCTGTGCACGCCTGCCCTACTTTAAAATAACAATACAATAGACAGAGTAAATTGCATGGGATTGTGAAAATCTTAACTTAATACAGCTTCCCAGTAGATCTTAATCGTTTTTGCAATCTTCTCTCAGGGCCCCAAGTGGGTCAGCAGGGAAGGTGGGTGATGTTACTTCTCTACCCTCTCAGTGCCAGGGGATGGAAGAGCTGATGAAGAGGGCGCAAAAGAGAAGTGGAGGACTTCTTCCCCTCAGGACATTGAAACCTTACACCTCAACCAGCCTCCCACGGCCATGGTACCTGCCACGCTCAGACCACACAGCATCTTCTCACATGTAACCATGAGATAATATTTAATAACTACAAAGTGTGGAACATGTGATGGATAGCCCTGCTAATAACACATAATAAAGTAAGCTGTGCTTTAATTACACTGTGCCTTTACAACTGCTTCTCTGATCCAGGAGTTTCTTAATACTTGACAAACTACTTAATGAGTTCTCACAACACCCTATGGGGACCATTTTTAAGAAGCAACCCACGTGGTTAGAAGCACCTACACAGTTAGGTGAACAGGGGAAGGGGCAGCTGGCTGCTTCCATACCATGGGGCTAATGCCCAAACTCTGTCACAAGAATTCTTGTGCAGCAATATAACCACAGAGATGCTCTCAGACCTGATCTGACTCTGACAAACTCCTGACTCTAGGACTGCATCCTCTGCTTTATGGACATGCACCTGCAGGGGGACAGCAGCAACCTGCAGCAGTTGCCTCCTGAGAGTAACTTGTTGAAACAAAAGAAGCTAATGCTTGGGTTAAAACCTCTGGCCCATTGCACTCCAAGGAAAAATGAAGCAGATTCAATGGAGTAAGGATTTAATCATCTGTATCTCAAGTCTACTTATGTTGCACCTAACTCCCATACCATAATTTATTATATTATTATATGATACATAATAAAATAGATACTATTAAATATTATATACTACATATAATTAAAACTCTAGGTCTATAAATGTCAGTAACTTAAATTATATCTGTATCTTACTCTTTCCTCCTCCTGCTACTTGGATCTGCAAAAATGACTGAATAAACAAATTCTAACCAGAAAAAAACAGTCCCTATTGAAGAACTGCACAGTATAGTGACACTCCGCTGTTTAAAACAACACAGTCTGAAAGCATTCCCTGCCACTCAGTCCCAGGGTCACAGCTGCTGGGGCCCAGTCCCGTTCAGGAACCTGGAAAAAGGAGGGCACAAGCCCTGGTATGATAGTCAGCAGGCAAATTTCAACAGCCTAGGGGAGTGGTACAGCCCAATGGCAGCCTCCAAAACAATGGGCAAACATACAATACGCAGCCCTAAGTGGAAATCTCAGTGGGCAAGGGGAAGAAATTTTGATGAGCTTACAGATTTTTTTGTAATGCTGAGTGCTGAATTTCACATTCAAGAAAAATGCACTCTTGGAAAGAGGGAGACATTTTGCATTGAAGAGGCTGAACCTAGCAGCCCAGTTACTGTGGTCTGACTATGAGTTTTCTGGGGCTAACAGAAGCTACATTTTGGCTCTTGAACAGATCTCTCTTATGAAGTAGTGCTGACAGTGCCCATTTATATCCGTTGGTAGTCCCTATTGGTCATTTGGGAGTGAGCTGCGCAGTAGAGCTTATAACTCCCTTTAAAATGGAAAGAACTGGGTAAACATGAAGTATTAAAGCAGAAGTGGAAGCAGCTCTCTCTAGATGAGGCTGTGGAATAGTTTCTGTTCCAGGGCACCTTTTTTTGTTACAGGATAATGACTAAGATCCCTGCCCAACAAAAGTAAATTTTGTTTATTATAGTGACCAAGCCCTCAGCTACCAAAATACATCCTGTAGAGCCTAATTCTGCCTTCACCTGCTCAGTGCTAGGAAACAACATCCCTGAGTATGGCACTATTCACTGGACTTGATTCATCACTGCTTTAATTGGGGCTTCGTGGGAACTCCCCAAAAGCCCATTGCTAATTAACATGCATGTCTTGCTGATGGCCTTGTAATATTCCCCTTAACAACAAGAGGCTTACTAAAGTTTTGTCAGGCAGGACACGCGAGTGACACCAGCCTGGGAAAGATAGTTAAGTCTGTGGCTGAATTAGTATCTGCTTCCAGAACCGGTTCTGTGGGTGTGAAGATCAATTGTGTGATGTTTAGTCCCGTGATGAGAAACCAATTAGGAATTACATGCTTAAACTGTCCTGCTTCCTGCATCCTTTCTCACGATCAGATGTGATGTTCTGTGTGCAGGCAGGCAAGGGGATTTTTAAATTCTTTGTAATTCCTCCTACAAGTCATAGTTACTTCAGTGCCTCAGACACTTTTTGACTGGATCTAAACTGCAATATTATTTTAAATAGCAGTAGTGTGATTACATGAGTTCTCAAACTGAAACTATGAGAAGCCAAAGCTATGCTTTCCAGCACTAGATTCTACTTGTAAAATCCTATGAGAACTGATGCTTTTAAATATATAGTACAAAATCAGCTTTGTAGTAGACAATAAAATTAAATAATAGCATCACCTATACTTTATTAACATCAGCATTTCAACAGTATCTATACCATGTAGCTGTAAGCATGGAAAGCAAAAACTAGGAATTATATCCAAAATCAGATCAAAATTTGTCTGCTTTCATAAAAGCCATTTTCTGAAAGACTTATCAATCCAGACAGAGAAATAGGAAGCATTCCTTAACAAAAAAATTACTGGCAGGTAAAAAACATTTATTTTATTAAGACTCTTTGTTTCAGTAAGAGTGTTGTGGGTGTATTAAAGTGAAATGGGAGAATGGATCAATGAGAGGATTGGCAGAAGAAGCTAGACAGGTGGGAATTTTGAGCGGTTAGCTCCTTGTAAAGGTGCAATTGATTTTTAATCAGAGGGATGGGAACAGTACACAGTGGGAAGCAATTGTACACAACAGGAGCTGCCAACTAACCATTCCCTGAACATTTATTGAAGGTGAAAGTTTGTCTTCTGTGTTGAATCCCTTTGAATAATGTGATTCAGGTAATGATTGCTTTTACAGATTCAGGTTGAGCCTTTAGGGAAAGCCTTGAAAGATCAACCACATATTTGTCCATACCAGCTTGTAATTTCTGTGAAAGAACTGGACATGCACTGCAAACAAATGCTACGTCAACCTTGCATGACACCCATGTCTGCCCATTCTAACAAGAGAGGGATCTCATTAGCTCCTCAAAAGGCTCTGGCCACAGAGTCCTTCCAAATCAGCCACAGGCCACCCTCTGCCCTGACAGTGAGAGGAGCCAGGTGGCAGCACCCAGCCCTGCAGACAGGGCTGACATCTCCAGAAATACTGGACTGCTTCTCTCCAGCAGCCAGCCTGGAGGAGACTCTCTACATTTGAAAGCCTGTATTAATTTACCTTCCTTCTGGAAACAATGCTGCTTGATTTCCTGGTTTGCAGTGAAATGAAGCTAATCTATCATCTCATCTTGCGTGCAAAATTTATTCCCATTTTACTAAAGAAAAGCTATGCTAGGGGAAGATGCCAGCACCTTCAAACTTCTTCCAAAAGACAATTCAATTTTCTTTTCTAAAAGACAATCACAACCCAGAGCCAGGAACAGTCCTCTTTCCAACTCTGTGCTCCAATGAAGTCCTGATGCAGTTAATGTTCAAACACATGGGCTTGGAATGTCCTTCCAAAAGCAGAACCCATGTGAGCAAAGGGGAGGACCACAAACCAGTAAGAGAAATTAGCAGTGGGAGACTATTTTCAGGTGGCAAGGACAAGATAACGATGAGACAAGCTTTCCCAGATTGATTCAATTTATGTCTTTGGAAAATACACATAGGCTCTGAGGTTTGGGGTGGAAGAATAAAATAGCAAATTAGTAACAGATTACTTCCAGAGGAATTACTTTAAGAGGAATTTTCAGCCTTAGGAAAGTAGATGGGAGTATTGAGGATACAACCCCTCACACAGCAGCAGCTTTCCAAGTTCCTGACAGTGAATTCTGGCTTTTATTTGCAGGTCAGCATTTGTGCTTTTCCAACACCAGCAGATAAAAGACACTTCTGTTTCAATGCAGTAATGGAGCTGCCTTGATACTGTTCTGCATGAACCTGAATGAGCAAATGAAAACCGTTTTGGACAGTGCGAGCTCCATTCCTACAGAAGACTGCGGGAAAATAAGTGCCTTGTATAGGGCCCAGTACAGTCACCTAAGGTTGTCTTGCTTTTCCTGCTGTTGAAGGAACCTTTTCCTAGTCATCAGGCAGCATGGGAAAGCATGGTATACAAATCTAATATGCACCTTTTCTGGTTTTTGTGGTTTTGTTTGGCAGATGTAAAAGTGGCTGAGAGCTTGATGCAAGCAGTCCATCCCTAGTCGTTAAAAACAACCCAAAACATTAAGAAGTTTAAACATATGAACAAGTCCTTCTGATTTATGAACTTGTACCTCTTGTCTACTGAATACTCTAGGTATCCATTTTGGTGAGTGAGGATGTCCACATACCCTCATTGCTGTTCTGGGTTCTGTGCTGGCATTGTGAATATACACATTCTCACATGAACTATGTCTTATGGATAGAAATAAAACTCATAAGAAGTTACGCCTGTTCATAAATATTCACAGGTTTGCAGCTGCTGCATATACCTGTACTGAACTACAAGACATTTTGAGTAAATAACTGAGTGTAAGTAAGCGAGAAGAATATGAGTTAAAGATAAAAAGTAAACCAAGTTCTCTCTCTTTCCTCACCTCAGCTGCAGTTATATGCATAAAATCAACCAGCAAGATACATCAGTAGTGAATGTAGCCTCAATTTACCTCCTACAGCTGCAGCGAGACTTTGTGGGTTTTAACCTGGGGGAGGGGAAGAAATAGGTTTCCAGAGGATTAATAAAGCGATGGGCTAAAGCAGCTGCAGTAGAAATGGCACCTCTCCACACATAATCAGTTGGATTTCAATACACTTTACTGAAGAAATAGACCCTCTTAGCAATGGGGAAGACAGAAACCCAAACACACCTAGCTAACAAAAAGGTTGTGAACTAAGCACCGTGTTTTTGTATAGTAGCGTGTATGTCCGTAAGTCATATTTTAACACTCCCTACCAAGCAGCACAGCAACCTACAGGTACAGTATATGTCCTCTTCTGTTAGATTATGAAAATAATCCCTACATTAGGTTATGGGAAGGCTGAATCACTGACAGACACAGTAGATATTCATCACTGCCCGGCTGTGTGGCACTTCAGAGTGCACAGGCTGAGGTTCGGGCCCACTCCCCCGCTTCTAAACAGGGCTGGTTTGTTTACCAGATCATTTTCTTCCACCTTTGCTCCTCTGGAGCAACTCATGCTCCGCTCAAGTGGAAGAGTAGGAACAGCACAAAAAAATTTACAAGTCTTTCAACTCACGTATGTGGCTTTGCCGTGTCTCTCATCCGCTGCTGGCAGTGGTGCAGGTGTAAATTCACCAGGCTGGGGCCGGCACGGCTGGGCAGGGCCCTGCACGGCTGGGCAGGGCCCTGCACTCACCCTCAGCCCCGCTGCTGCAGGCAGAGAGCAGCTGGTGGCCGTGTCAGCTGGGGAAGCCTATGGCATGACAGAAGGTACAGAAAAGCTGAATTGCATAAACCTCAGCAATTTAAGGTTTAAAAGACCACACCCTCCCGGTCATGTCTCCCACAGGCAGATAAGCATGTGCAGGCTGCTCATACAATGGTGTAATTTGAAGCTTTTACTTTCTTTCCGGCATATACCAAAGTTCATTTTCAGTCAGGTTCTTCCTTGCATTCCTTTTCTTCTTTTAACCTGACAATCAACATGGTTCAAATTTAACAAAGACAAATGGATCATCCTAAAAATTGCTTCAAGACAGAATATTCATTTTGGCTTTCCACTTTGAAAAGGAAGATGAGGTCCACAAGTTCTAACCCAGAATCTATAGCTTGGAATCTGAATTTTCACCTTCTTCCTGTACACTTGGTGGTGAGCACTTGAACCACATTAAGAGCAATTTGTAAACTACAGAATCAGCTGTCTGAAAATACAAGCTCTATTAATTTTCTGAACATTGCAAAATTAAGACTGCCTTAAGCACTCTTAACCAGTAATTTTCAGTTTAAAAAGCGCCCAAGGTGATAAAATGTTGTGGTGTAGATAAGGTGCTATGCTGCTGCACTGTAATGCAACAGCTGATTGTGAATGTTAATAGCAAAAGCAGTGGCAGCAAAAAAGATCTCTTTTTCAAAAAATATTTTCAATAGAGGAAAAGAAACCCTCATCTTCCAACTTCATGAATCACTAATAAATGCAATGTCTTCAGCCATCTTAAGTATTTGCTCCTAAGAAAGGAAGTGTTATTCAGGGAGCAAGGCAGCTTTGGAGATGGACTTGAATCAAACAACTGCAGTATATGCTGAAAACAGGCAGGAGGAAATAACCGGCCTTTGATATAAACATCTATGGCTACCAGGTCTTGGCCTCCAATTTGTTCTTATGCAAGTATATTTCCCTTCAAATGTTTTAAAAGCATGCTTGCTACTTGTGATTATAAAACCCTTTGTTAAATATTTATTTAAGAAATCATCAAGGGACATGTCAAGTCCTACCAGCAAGTGTGACAGTCGTACTCTTAGCCTGATGGATGCTTCTTTGCAGTAGTATTTGCCTTTTCTGCCCTGGGAGCATAGCTTCTCTGCTCCCAGTTGCTCAAGGAAACCTGGGATGGGTCCCTGCCAAGCCAGTCTGCCAGTGCTCAGTTGTCCAAAACCCAGGCAGTGCTGTGCTGGATATGGGGCACTGTGCAGCTGCTGCTCTTCCCCCAGGATGGGTGCAGTACGGAGAGACACAGCCTGCATGGGACCAGATGTCCATGGCAGTCACAAGGCCAGATATGCAAGCCTCATGCGTCAGTCATCTGCAAAATTGAACTATGCATATGAAATGTACTTTTAAAAACATGCTTAAGCTACAGAAGCTTAAACATTAGCAAATACATCCCCACAGCCCAAAGCCTGTGCTTAAATCCTTCCCTGCATGGGAGGTCTCTCTGAGGCTGCTCACCCTAGATCAGAAAGTCCAGAGCCCTGTTGTCACAGGTGACCACATCAGACGTTCAGTTACAGACTTAATTTCCATCTTAGAAACTAGCCAGGTTTGCCCTCCCTCCCCACTGCTGTGAGGCTTTTCTAAGTTTCCAGACTAAGGGCCAGCTCAAACTCATTTGTTCTCATGCCAATATTACTGGATTGCTTAAATAGCCTTTCCTATCTCATGATATGTTTTCCTGTTTTCCTTTCCAGTTAAACTCTGTTAGTCTCTGCTCAGACAAAAGGCTTTCTTCTCTCCCGCTCACCCAAACAGCCCTCTTGGGCACTCATTCCTGTCAAAATTCTTCACTCTGGAATAGCATTTGTACTTCTTTATACATACCAGGCAGATCATTTTCCTAGAAGGTGAGTTATTTATTGGCTCTGAACCAAATTGCTGGTGAGCTCTTTGGTACCTGTTGATGGAAGATCCTAGATGAACCTGTCTTCCATCTGCTGGGAAGGAACATAGAAGAACCTCCTTTGAACTACAGCCTGTGTACTGTATTATTTACCAGTTCCCTCTTTTGCCTGCAGCCGGCTAAAGGCTCTGACAGATTTTCTTCACCAACAGCAGAAAAAAAGTGAGAGCATTTTCCTACTATAGTTCATTAATTTGCACCAAAATGACAGCAGCATATCATAGATCTGACTGGTGCATTGACACCTGTTTGATAAATTTCTAATTTCCCAGTATAGATTCATATACTGAAGGCAAAATAGTTTTGTATTTCGCTCAGTTTAATTTTAAAATAAATTTGTACATTTACCTCATGATATGCAAATACAGATATAAGGACAGACATTTCAAGTTGCAGATATTCCATACTTCACTAATGCTGAAATTACTTCCAGGAGGACAACATGCCATAAACTCTATTGTATTAGACTTACTCCTTTATTTACTTCAACTGAATGATTTCAGCACACATTGAAAACATTGGCAATACACACTGTGCAAGCTAAGGTAAAAGATTAGTCAAGTCAAATTAGGGGAAATTGTAATAATCAAATGTTAGTTGATAATATTGTAATGAATGCCATCTGTGTTGGGCTGAGAAGATCACTGTGTCCTACAAACACAGAGGCCTGTGCCTCCTCCTGTGAAGCCCCATGAAACCGGATCATAAGAGGCAGGTGTCAAGTCAGCTCTTTGCCTGCTGCTGACCACTATCTCCCAGTCCCTGGTCCAGGCCAGGCAGCAGACCACTTACAAAAAAGGAAATAAAAGTGCTTTCTCCAGTGCATGTTACATTCCTGTCCACACAGCTCTGGCAGGAGAGTGAGCCATGTTGTCTCTTTCAAGTACTCAACAGCATTGGAGACTCCTTGTGGATTTCTGTGATGTACACACAAAGCCCAAAAACACCCTTGTCCCTGACTCCCATGGATGGATGGTAGAATGGGGACCAGGAAGAAGGGGACAGGAAGACCTGGCTAGCCCTCTGACTCAGTGGAGGAGCAGTAAGAAGGAATGATGCCAGGAAAGGAGAATCAAGAGCTGTGGGCCACAACTTGGAGTGGTGGGGACAGACCAGACAGGAGGAGACTGAAGTCTTCCAGATGAAACTCTCTCCTGACCTCCACGACAGCAGGCCACATCCACATCTGGCATGAACATTCAATGTTCTCACATAGGATTCTAGAGGCATACTGGAGAATAGGAACAAACTCTAGGAGGGGAATAATCAGGTGTAGAAACAACTCCAGAATTCAGGCCAGCATTTTCATATCAGTTCCCTCTTTGTGGAAAATTAGCAACTTGAACTGGATCACAAAACATAAAAGGATTGCCAAGCACTTGAACTATGGACTCTCTTGAGACTACTGAGTGCCACTGATAGTCTTCTTGGAAATTAGACTGGACTCTGAGGTCATTAATCACCAATATTAAATAGCAATTCTGTACAGTGTGACAGTTTAAATAAGATGTTGACTTCCAAAATTGACCTACTTGGTATAATTTACAGTTGGCAAAGCTCTTACTAAGTGTATGTTACTTTGGGAAGTCTTGTTTCATTTGTCATAAGCATTTATTGGATCTTCTGTATCCAGTATCTTTACATTTTCTAGATGACTCCTGAGAAGGAGAACAAGAACATAATGAAGAAATTAAATTCCCATGATTAAAACAAGCTCTTGTCCTCAATTAATGAACCAATAGTAGTACCTGACTACTTTTTTTCTGAAATAGACAGCTTTCACGGACTAAGAGAGCACAGGATTAAATATGGCCCTACTGGGAAAAATCCCAAAATAGCAACTTGCACCATACCAGCAACAAAAATCATCCCACCAAAGAGCCTGTCTGGCATCTGTCAGGAAGGGCCCTGACTTGGAAAGCCCGCAGACCCAGCTGTAAAATCTCAAGTGAAACTTGGGGTCCTTCCCCCAGAAAAAAATTCTGTGAACACATGAGCTTTACATACATAAGCAAAACAAACATTCGAGTGGACAAATCACTCTGGCTGTAGGGAGAGGATAATATTACAGATAGGCAGGCGCTAATTGTTTTCCATTGGGAGAAACTCTTGAAGTTAAAAGATTAATCTGGTCTCTCAGCACACTCATTAATTAAATTGCAAAGCAAACTCATTACATAACCAATCCTAGGACAGTTATATTTATCTTGTCAAGGTTCACAATACAGATGCATTGCTGATCAAGGTATCATGAGTACCTCCTGCAGGGTGAAAGCTCTCTGATATATTTAAAACATCAGTCCCATACCCCACCCGAATTTTCAGATTACTTGTGCCTTTTTGGAAGAATACGTTTGCACAGTTCCTCCCACAGGTCTCTCCAGCATTAAGAGAGGAACTGAGGAAAGGTGGGATTCATTCTCTAGAAGTGAGCAAATCAAGGCACAGAGATGAAATTCTTTTCTCCTAATTACCAAAAAAGTCTCTGGCATAATAAAGAGCATCCCACTAATCCTCCCATACTTTGTTAGACACAGTAAAGGAAATGGTTTAAGGTGGAGTGAAATGTTGGTACTAAAAGTATGTACAAATACGTTGTGTGCCCAGTTCACTTTTGAATTAACTTTTACACCCAGGTTAATACCTGGCAATGATTCGTAGAGTTCAATTTGTTGAGAGATGGAGGTCATCTTGTCTGACTCCTTGTATGTCACAAGCTGCACATCCCCTGCTCTGTCCCTTTATGAAACCTGCTGCCTGGGTTTAACTCTAACAGGAATCTTTCCAGAAAAGCATTCCACTCTGGTCTGAAGAACAAAAACGTGGCAGAAACTGGGCTCTTTGGTATCTTATTCCTGGAATTAATTTTCTTACATGTAAAAATACATGGATATTTTATTGCTAATTTGATGACACCACTTCAGATTATTATCATCAATTCATATTACGCATTTACTGGCAAGCTGAAAGAGCCCTTCCTGAACTGCTATCTGTATCTTGTACTTCTACATGTGTTATATTTGTATTAACATCCTCATCTATTTCTCATGTGGAACAAAAAGACTGTGGTATAGACCTGCCTGTATAGCAGGTGTATTGGCTAGCCCTTATGTAAGATTTTTGCTATTCCCCGCCTTCTCATCCAATTTTTAAATCCGCTTTCAAAGTGCTGGCTGTGATGTGATTGATGCTACCCCATGAGTCTCTCCATATGCATACATACTATAAACACAGACAAAATCAGACCTTTGCCCTGACTTGACTTTTGCGCATGTACTCAAGGATCACAACAGATATTTTGCCCTGCCAATGAGCTGTTGACTGCATTCTAAGGTCATAGGTCATCATAACTACATTAAGGTCTCCAAAGCTTTTCCAAAGTCTACTTTTTTTCTGAAGCTGTCTCCTCTATGTAGTAATTACATGTTCCCAGTTTCCAAGTTTAAAGTATTGCACTTGACCATGTTAAAGCACACTTTTTTTCGGTCTGAAATCCACATTTTAGACAACTCAGATTCCCTTTTCTCTAGAACCATGCATAACCACAAGCTGGTTCAGTATTTTTCCTGCAAGATTAAGTAGTGAACATTGCCAGAAGAGAGCCGAGTCCTGATCTGGCTCTGGAATCTCACTAGAGAAATTCTTTTTACTGTGATTTTGCAACAACTCCTTTTGATCCACCAGCTCTTAGCCACTTGGCATGTTCTTAAACAAGAATGTAAAATGCTACATTTTTTATAAAATTATGGTAGGGTATCAAACTGAAGACTTTGAGTTTCTATTAGGCCTATGGTAGCTTTTTTAAAAAAGCAAGCCAAGCTTACCTGACAAGACCGGAATTCAATGAAAACATCATTGGCTGCCATTAACAATATTGCTGTTCTTTATACTTGAATTCCCATATCAGCTTCTCTATTATTTTGCTGGAAGTGAGGTCAGGCTGACTGCCCTGCTGTTATCAGAATTATCCTGTTTGTGCTATTAGGGCATTGGCAAAAAAAATGAGCATGCTTTCAGTCTTGTCAGATTTCTCCAATGTTCCCAAATTTATCAAAAATTCTTATCAGTAGGCCAGAAAATTTCTCAGCCAATTAAAAAAAAAAATTTAGGATGCACAGCTGCAGGCAATGCAGGGGCTCCTGCTTTAAAGCTGGAGTTGTCTAACATTCTTTTAGTTGCAGATGGGCAGGAAAAGAATTCATCCTCCTCACGTGATATATATACTCCATCTTGTTTCTTTCTGAACATGAACCAGAAATATTTTCTGAACATTTCAGCCATCGATGCACTTCTTATTAACAGTTTTAGCACCTACAATCCTTGCTTGTCCCACATCATTGCTACTTTTTTTTTCCTTATATAAATTTAAAACTAATTCAGAGCAGCCTTTGCTTGCCAAGAGTAGATTTTAGTTTAGGTTTTACTAGTAATTTCCATACTTAATAACATAGACATATCAATTAACATTTATCTCCCTTTTATAGTCTATTTCTCCAATATACAGCCATACAGTTTATTTAAATATGTAAGAACTACGTGTTTGTATGCCCACATATGCGCCTATAGATATGTATACCTATGCAGTCCCATGCATCAATATATGTGGACAAATTTGTACCTGTTTAAACACATGTATACAAATGTGTACGTCCATTTCTACTTTGTCTTCTTTTGCCACACGTCTTAACAATGTTTTGCCCATTTTGTAAGCTCTTGAAAAACTTTCGTTTTTCTTCATGCCTGCATTCCTCTGCTTATTCAGTTTTATTAAGGGCTGTCTTTGGCTTTGGGAAATTGGCCTTTTCAAAATAACATGTGTGAATATTATGTATTGTCTACAAACATATGAAACATAAACAGGTCGTGATCAATTCTTCCTGAGACAACACCTGATTTCCAGTCTAGTGGATAAATTCACTTTTATCTATCAGGCTGCCTGACAGCAGAATTCTTCCACTTTAGGTCTAACAACTTTTTTTTTTGCAGAACTATCATCCAGTGTTTAATGTTACTCTAGTGAAATTTCACCAGTAGCTAAATGAAATCTTCAGCAACTGTGCAAAATAAAGTTCTACATAATTGCACAGTTGCCTACCCACATGCAATGGTAGCTCATGCTGTCTTCAGATTCTTTTCAGTGACATATAATGTCACCTCTGCCCACCCCTGCTCACCTCTGAGCCTTGATAGTCAGCATATTTATTGTGCTGCATTTCCCAAGATCCTGCACTTCCCGGTTCTGAGTTAGGCAGATATATGTCACCAGGTCATAGACAAAGTCATTCCTCTCACACAATTTCTTTTATTGCCCTTGGTCTGCTTAAACAACTTACACAATACTCTAACATATTGATCCCTCTAGCACTGTAACCTGCTGAGACAATTAAGTTGAATTTAGCTTGATTATTGATAAATTCTAGTTACTCTTACTTATTACCCAGATTCCCAGCTTCAGCATATAAGCATTTCCAAATGTATTTCCCTTTGGATCCTCTACCATGCTGATTTAATTTGTTCCTGACAAGGAGAATTTGAACCACATTTACTTTCTTAACTCCCTTCTGCATGCAGTTCCTTTAAATACAGCTGTGGCAGTTCCCAAGAGCCAAGATATTTTGCCCCAGCCACACCTATTCAATCTCTCCATCTTTTAGTACTGTATATTACAAGCCAGTACAGGGTTTAGCTCCATGGTGTGTAGTCAGTCCAAAACCAACATGGGTATTTTGTGCTGACCTGTGGAATGCTGACACAGGCTGGCTGGGATACAATCTCTGCAGCACTGTTTAAAAAATGGCATTCAGCATCGTTCTTTCTGCGTCAAAGTGTCGTGTTTTTGCAGGTGTCTTTGCAAAATAATTCAGCAAGTAAAATATTTAATATCAGTGTAAGTACTCCACGTAGGCCACACAGGCACAACTTATCAAGGAACTGCAGTCTTCTGCAATACTTGCAATAACTTGCAGCCAAAAGGCTCAGTGCTGGCCTGAGCCAATCATGGAAACTCTCTGAAGAGACCCAGATGTGTTCCACACAGGAGAAAAAAAAGCATTAATACTGTGCATGTCTCACAGTTACCCACTTGTAACTGTCTTTTTTTTCCCCACACAGCACAAACTAGAAAGTTCTGCAGAACCTTTCCGGGAACAGGCAGGGGCCCACGGACTGCTTGGATCTGCCTGCTAACTGCGCCTTCTCATAAGAGGACAAAACTCAGCATTGAAGTTGAATTGAAGGTATTTAGCTCAGAGATGTAACCTAAAGCTCAAATGAGCAAGTGCTACTCTGTCCTAAACTGCTATACTTACAAAGCCAAAGGTCTGAAAACAGTGGATAGAGGAGCAGCTGTGTTGCTGACCTTTCCCATGTAGAGCAAGCCCTGCCCCTTTTCACAGGCTTCTGCCCTCCTGTGACACAGAAAATGCATTTTAAGCACCTCATGTAAACGTGCTTGTGTACCTGTCAGTCTCCAAGAATCTATAATGACTTTTGGACTTCAGGAACAATTTCAACCACTTCTGACAGATGACAGGGGCTTTCAACAGCAATTAAACAAGTGTCGTGACAGCAGGTAAACTTTCAAGTGGAAATGAGAGGGTGATAGCATTATACTGGGAGAAAACTTCCTCTGCCAATGTCTTACTAAAACGCAGAGCTCCTGTTCCTATAGTGGTAAAGTGGTCTTAAATACCCAAAAAGTAGGAAAATCTCCTGAAGCTCACAGCAGCCATGAATCTAGAGCAAGATTACTTCGGTGGTCATGGATCTGTTTGTTTAACTATAGTTGTTTTCTACACTGTATTTTCAGATGATGCATATTTTCAAAACCGATAACAAATGGATATATAACTCTATAATACATTATATATAATGCATACATATATAAAATCCAACAGAAGATTGAATGATTGAGAAGTTCATGAAGGAAATAGTAGTAGTATTGAATTTGTCTGGGGTCTACAATGTGAATACTTAAGAATCATTTCAAATGAGACCTCCTTTAGAAAACATTTGTTTGTAGTATGAAACACCTTAGAAGTGGTAACTCCAACAAAATGGAAAGAAACTCAGAAATTCCGTTTAGCTGACTTATTAGCTCGGGCCAGAGCATATTGCTAAAAGCCAAGGTTGTGGGTTTGATACCTCAACGCGCCATTCACTTCAGAGTTGGACTTGATCATCCTTATGGGTTCCTTCCAACTCAGAATATTCTGCGATTCTAGAAATCTCGTATTATTGGGTCACTGTCATAGTGCACTTCCCCTTTCAGTGTGTTCTGGGCTGCAGCAAATCTACAGAAAGCTCTTCAGCAAAACAGAGAAAATAAGACTTATTTTCTAACCCATTACAAAACTATAAACTCAGCTTTCAGTGTCTAGCAATGTTTAGAAAATTTTGTGTGTTTTCTTCTAGCATTATTATTTCTGGAGAATCTCTGTTGAATGTGTTTAACTTGTGAAAACGTGAAAATTAAGGTCTAACCCAGGCATCAAAAGCAGAAGTTTTTGAAAAAGCACTTGTATCACAGCTCATCTATTTGAATCTCAGTTGATAATGTTGACATAACGTTTGCTGTTGTAGGCCTCTGAAAACCACATATGCTGAAATATTCCAGATGTGGGACAGCAAAACCACCGAACTATTTCTATGCATGATACAATGGCAGGAGCTGAGCCCCAATCTCCACAGGTACAACGATGGCATACGTGTGCTTCATGCTACTGACCCCTCTCATGCTGCTTTGCTGGGGAGCTGGTGCTGACCCTTTACACTGTATGAGCTACTTACTAAGGCTAAATGAATGGCATTACTATTATCTGTTAAAGGCTTCAGACTAAAGCAGTTGTTCAGAGCATCCCTGGTGCTGACAGAACAAGTCTATATTCATGCCCTGCAGACAAAATCGCCATTCGTATTTAGATTTGCACCACATTCACAAAGTTCCTTGGAAGATCTGTTTGCTTTATGTATGTGGGGAAATAGATCAGAAAATACTGACAATTTTCAAAATGCTTGCTTTGAATTTCAATGTCTGCTTCTTGTACCGGCTTACAGTGAGCTACTGTTGGTACACACTAAGTACCTCACACTGCACGTAAAGTAAGTCGACTTGATGAGTGCATAGAGACTGCAAACTCCCTTGCCTACTCCTCCCTTCCCAAAACACCAGCAATGGACCATTATCTTTGATTTTGACATCTGAAGAGAAAATGCAAATGCCAGGAAGGAAGTTTTTAGAATCTATAAAAGATACTCTCTAAAAGACCTTCCAAAGGGAATATCACAACAGGATACAGTAAAGAAAAACAGGAGAAGAATTTGAGGGGGAGATGCTCACAATATAAATGAAAAATACTTCTGAGAATAAACACAAACAAAAATCCATCCAAACTTACCTCTGCTTAACAGAAAATTACTGAAATTTCTGCTTAAAATAGACTCAACACATTAGTGAAATACTTGAATATGTCTAATTTATACCTTCCAGACTGTGCAGTGTACTACAAGGAAAATGAAAGTACACTCAGAATTGATGTTGGGGCCGCCCCTGCTGGACCACCAAAGCAGAAGGTGAAATCCAGAGGTTACAAGCTGACTACTAGGATGCAAATTTCCTTTACAGCACCAGGGTATCTCCTCAAGAATCAGGAAAAAGGTATCTTTAGAGTCACTGAACTGAAGATTAGGAAACCCCAGTTTTTCTGAGCATCTTTGTAATAGCTGGTCGCTATAAAATTGCCATTACTTATTATGTTTTGAGTACAGTGACTAGATTATGGCTATCTGTATTCTACACTAATACAACATGCAAAATAACAGCAAACATTACCCTAATTGCAGCCCTTCTCCTCCCCCAGTTTCTCCTGCTAAAAACTGGCAGAGTAGACTGTACTGTGCAAGCCACACAGACAGTCTGCACATCAAAGACTTTGCAAGCTAAGCAGCTGAGATCAGGAGACTAACTCTGCACAAGAAATTCCAGAACAACTCAACATTATGTGGATCTGTACAGGACTTTGTGCATGACATGTAAGAAATTCTGAAAAGACTGAATTTCGAAAAAGATAGGGGTTGGTGACTTGCTGAAGAAGGCTAAAAAGATCCGAATAGTTGTGAAGCACAGCTGACTTTCAAACAAATTCCTGAGCTGCTGAGAAGCTGTCCTACGTAAGAACAGGACAGAGCACAAGGCAGCAGCACTGACTTAGTTTGCGGTTTCTCCTGTGTTATCAAGCAGCATGTTTTAGTCAGAATGTTTTCCAGGCCTAAGGATTTTATGAAAAACTCCGAACAGACCCTTACTGGACTACATGAGAACATGCAGTTTCATTACAAATTAAAATTTGCTGGTTTGAACTGAAATTGCAATGAATGATCATGGAGGAAAAAAATGAAAGGAAAATTATTAAACATACGGCTGAAGTGGTGCTGCAGTCTGAAAGGAAAAATGTAGAGTGTCCTTTTCATAAGCTAGGGGGAATTGCACTGGTCTGTAGGTGCTGAGCACAGGGAGCAGAGCTTGAGCGGCCCTCACAAGGCTCTGAATGAGTGACAGGACTGTGTTCTGTAACCCAAATAGTCAAAAGTTATCCTGGAAAGAAAAAGGTGTCATGACGAGATGAAAGGGTATAGAGGAGAACAATTCTTACAAAAGGAAATTTTCTGCCTGTCTACCTTTAATTGAGAAACAAGAAAATGCTCAGCATCACAGCTTTAAATTCACCTTCTCCCTAATGAATAATTTATCCTTAACCCAATTTCTTAGGGAAACAAAGTTGAGGCAATCACACTTTTGTCTGTCTGCCTGTCTTTCTTCTATATCTT
Organism: Dasyornis broadbenti; assembly: GCA_013397935.1. Lineage (NCBI taxonomy): Eukaryota > Metazoa > Chordata > Aves > Passeriformes > Dasyornithidae > Dasyornis > Dasyornis broadbenti. Next base: position 1,540,814 of record VZRN01002244.1, read on the forward strand.
CAGAGTCCAGTGGCCTTTTCCAGTACCTTAACTTTGACAAAGGATAGTGATTTCAAAGATATTATGTGCCCATACATATAAAGAAAATAAGGTAGAGTAATAGAGGAAAGAGACCCCAATAAGCATTCATATAGAGAGAAAGACTGAAGCATAAATAATATGCTGAGGAATCAACAAAAGGCTTGAAATTCCTGAATGTCTCATGGGAAACACTTCAATTAAACTCACACCTTTCTAAACATCAGGAAATGCAGCTACCAGACACAAATCTGTAAGAAATTAGGCTTCACTGGCTCAGCTGCTCACCCAGCAACTTCACTTCAGCAAACAAACCCATTACTACAATTGCAAAATACCTGTATTTCGCCGGATGGAAAGCGCAGCAAACAGGCTCTTGGTGAATAATCTAGGCATGAAAAATGTCAAGGAAGCAGTTTCCAATTAGCAGTCCTCACCAAAAGAAAGCTTCCACTCTACCCCCCTCCAGGGCAGCATTTTCGGGAGCCCATAGGAAGGGGCCCTTGGTGGCCGGGAGCACACAGGGCTGGGGCTGCTGTGCGGGGAGGGCTCCCTCGCTCAAGGGGAAGCGCAGTCGCGAACCCAAGAACAACAAAACAGCATTACACTTAATCCACTGCCATCTGGCTTCATTTTGACAATCCACAAAATCAGACACAACATTCTTCTGCAAAATCCCTGAAAAACAACACAGAACTAGTGTCAAACCCAGTGTCCCCTCCCTCCCTGGCCCCTCTGAGGGCTTGAAAAGAGGTTTCTTATAAAATGAAGAGCGATTTCCCCAAGTGACATTTCTGCAGGAGCATTCAAGCTGCAGATGTTTCCACTGTGGAAGAAGAGTTTGTATAATGCAGCTCTGCTTGTCATATTGATGGAGGCAGGGAGGGGGAAGGGGGTGAGAAACAGAAAACAGGAGAGGCTGCAAGCAGTGGTGTTGATCCATAGGCGATGAATTGCCTGAGGCTATCAGCTCTGTATGTTTGCTAAGCTCTTGACCTGGCCAAGGGAGAACAAGGACCATCCATCTTCCCTGGCAGAAACCAAGCAGATGGTCCTGAAGGAACAAGGCAAACCACACAGCCTTTAAACTAGCTGGGAACACAATATCTCTGCAACTCAGCAAGACAAATCCCATTATTCTTATTCTTCTTAATGTTATTACATTATTATTTCAAAAAAGTGTTGAGGGAAGCCACGGTTTGCAACATATGCATTGTTACTGAGGCATTAATGTAGTCTGTATGGCCTTGCTAACTGAGCTCAAATGTCACTTCATAGCTGACAACTCTCATAACTTCTTAATGGAAGTTTCTTTCCACAACAGAAGGCAGAAACACAACAAAAGTATTGAAATAATGCCTGATTCATGCTGAATTATGTTCCCATTGACAAACATTATCTACAGAAAGCAACTTGCTAAGTATTGAACCATGTTTTTATCAGCACCTCCTGACTTAAGGTTGCAACTCAACAGTTGGGCTTCTCATGCCCTTTCAGACATTCAAATGCTGAAGATGCCTGGCCTCCATCATGACATGGACTTTCTGTAGTTCCTGTCACATTGCTGCCATCTCTGTGTGGGTATCTCAGATGTTCTGGGACCTCTCAGCTAACACTAGATGCTTAAATTCAGGCATCTGCATGAGATATCAAGAGTTACCACAGCTATATCCTCTCTTACAGCATCCTCATGTAATCTATGTAGTGATAAATCTGCTTGCATTTTTTGGGGTGCTACCTATGATAGGAGCAAGTGTGTATGTCTTCTCAGTTGCCAAAATTAGTGGACTAGCAAGCAAAGCATCCACTCACTAAAAATAGTTCACTCACTAATGATACTTTGCTCAGTTCCCATATGAAAACTGTCAGGACAGAAAACAAGGCAGACTCCATTTGCACATCTGTCTTAGGGCTGAACACCACAGGAATTTCCCCAGGCATGGTCTGTGCTCTGCCTCTTAGCATGGCTGAGCATCCTGTCTTCCAGAAAGCACATTACTAACAGCAGCATTAATGTGAACAGACACATCTCTGTGGAGTGCTGCATGTGCACATCCGTTAATCAGGCATTTTTCTTAATGTTCAGGATCATGCAGGGAGCAGCCTTTACTAGCCTTCACACAGAGATTAGTAGATGTGAGGGGAAATGGAAAGAGTAAGTTCCCTGTGCCACAGCAGTGTCACCTGCAAGGGACATGTAACTTCATAAAAGTTTATCCTACTGAAACTCCCAAATGTTTCCAGTTGTAGCATATAAAAGACCACATTCATATCACAGCCTGAGAGGAGGAAATGGCACACTTGTTCTGAGTACTGGGGATTGGTTTCACAGCAAAGATAGTATCTGCATGAGCTTCAGCATTATAGCTAGACACACCTGGAAGGAGGGGAAGGGAGAACATAATCTCCTGTAAAACCAGAATTGTAAGTAATACAAAAGAAACACTTATATTGATGAAGACAGTAAAGAAGTAATGAGAAGGTAAGATATTTCTATCCCTAATATTAAAAAAAGTCTTACAGAAAACTTGCTTATAAGCCAGACTAAAAGAACTGAGCAATCTACACTATAATGAGTGATGCTGATTCACCTGGCTTCTGTCACCTCTCACACTGTTCATCCTCCAAGGATGCTACAGCAGCATCCTCACTGCAGAGGAAAAGTTACTTGTGCAGCTTCACTTCACAGCCAACAAAGCTCTAAAAGGACAGTGGAACTTGAATTACAGGTTTTTACTGATAGCAGCAGACTCCAGATTAGTTTCCTTTTTTGCGCAGACATGCCTGGTACCTCCTTCTCTCTTTCTCTGTCCTTTAAGTCCTTTCTGTACACCATGACTAAGCAGTCACTCACCTTAGAGCTAGGCTGAGTTCCTGATGGCATTAGAAAGGTTTTTCTCAGGGACTTAGAACAAACAGATATATGGATGATGGAATTGCTGGATTTTGAAAGCATATTTCTGTTTGTTTTTTTGAAAGAATAAATTCCATTTTGTTCCACTTTCATACAGGGCCTGTTCAAAGCGTCATAGTCATCACAAGAGGATTTGACTTGGCTCTTTGCCAAACTTACGTCCTCTGTATAATCAAGTGAGAGATCTGCTTGTCAAATGTTTATAGGGCTTTCTCATGAAAGTGGAGAAGTTCTGCACCACCACGCATTCCGAAAAAGTCCCTTTTTCTACTCCAGGAGGTTATACAGGCTTCAAAAAAACAAGTTTATGTGCTCTTATGCTCATGTAGCCACACCTGGGGCAGCAGCTATCTGTTCAACATCATTGTTAAAATGAAAAGAGCAGAAATCTGACAATCTTTCATATGCCTGCAGTGGGAAGAAGGAGTTTTCTCTATGTATTTTTGAGCATCTTAACTGTATCTGTTGAGAAAATGAAAGCTGAATACTACAACATTTCAATATCTTTTTACAACAGAAAAAAAACCAGAAGAAACCACCACTGAAATGAGCCCTTCTATATTTAGGTCATTACTGTATGACTTGTTTACACCTTTCCTTCACCTTATTAGACATACACCATGATGAGTTTCCCTGTGCCACCAGTATTATCACAAGCCTACCAGTGGTTTGGCATCAGGGGATGGAAGTATCAGTCTGGATTTACTAAACACACATATTCAGAACCAGGTATTTTGAGTGTATCCTGCTTTCCATTCCTTTTGTGCTCTGCCTTCGCACTTACTGAACTAGAGCTTCTCAAGGCAATTTGAACCAGTAAGTATTTTCAGTTGATTCTAATTGATACCTGACAGGAGTCTGCAGCATTAGTCATGCCCAAAACTATATAATTTCAAAATTGTCTCACTGTACCCTAACTTCATTCCTTTACTGGAATACAGTCAGACTTTTAAGTGGAAAGAAGGGCTTTGTTTTAAAGATACTGCTTTTGCTTACGTATTCTGTTTCTGTATTGCGAATTGGCAATATTCTTGGAAATCTTTGCTGAGGGAGGGTATCCTATAGCGATTAACGTGTGTCACAGAGCTGTATAAAACACTAGAGGAAAACGGAGTAAAAATTGTAAAAGACTGAAATATTCCTCTCTTGTCATCTGCTACACAGGATATATGCTATTTTAATTTGTTTCAATGCCTGTAATCTTTCTACGTGCAGCAGTTTAAAGCTTTGCTCTGTTTTAGAATAGAAAGGTAAAGTTTTTTGTCACACTTCATTTACCAGCCAGCTGGAACTGCACTGCCTGTTCCTGCTCATTTATGAGAGTTCAGAAGAGATGGTTGTGGGCAGCACCCCAGTTTAGCTTCTCTATGAAAAGAATTGACAGGAAACAAGGCGAAAACTGATTATAAAGGTCTTCCTTAAAAGGCAAGAGAGGTCCTATGAACGAGAACTGCACTCCTTAGCTTCATCTCACAAATAACATTCTCAAGGCCAAAATCACTCATTCAGAAAGGATCTCAGAGACCAAGCAGAATATGCTGCATGGCCTCACAGTGTCTGCTGTTGCAGACTCAAAACTTGTGCCAAAATATCATTAGAAAGCAATTGTAGGACACAGCACAACAATTGTGGAAAAAGAAAGTGCGTAACAGCAGAAAATAAATCATAGCTAATTGAAACATCATTTTAGAAACTATTATGGCTTTCATATTTAAACACACACACACAAAGTTATTCTTGCTCTTTTTAATAGAAAGAGGGTTTTGTTTTCATTTTAAAAGGGTACAGTTAGTAATCTCTTTGCTTAACACTGTGCAATGCTATTTTTTCATCTTTTTGTTTCATCTTCTTTCCACCACTCTCTTTCAGTCACTTCACAGAGTGCTAGTTCAATACCAACAAGATGTAAGTTGAGTGGATATTAAATATTTCTGGCAGATTATCATTAGCATTGCCAAAATCCTGTTCCTCTCAGGAAAATAGTCCCTCTCAGTGTCTCCAAAAGCACCCCCTATTGTGTTTCTAACACAAAGTGTTAGCAGTAAGCGGCTGCTTTTTGTCTCATTTGCCAGTCAGAATAATATCTTAGCAGACAGCCTTTATCTGAATAGCAATTTCTATAACCAGCTTTCTGGTTTAGTTTTTTACACTTCTCTCTCAGATCATGGAAAGACCTATTCTAATTTGATGTATTTAACAACCTGTTTTAAATAAGAAGAGATTCGCTTTAGGTCTTTTCTAGCCTACATTGCAGTCAGCATGGCTGCAGCTGATGAAAGAGGTCTCACACTCTGGACTCGGCCCTGGAGCTGCTCAAACTGGACTGCTGGCCTATGTTACTTCAACAGAGAAGATACCTTCCTGTAGGAGATGCTCAGCAGTAACCCTGTCATCCTTTCTCTCTTCCAGCTGGTGGAACTTCAGCTGTCTTGGGTGAACCAAGGTCAGAGGTTCACCTTTGCTCCCCGCTGCTCTCTGTATGTTAAGATGGAGAACTATCTCCAACCTTAACAGTTTGCATTCATGAAAAAGTAGGTATGTGGGCAACCATTGCTGAAATATTGCTGGCTGTGAAATCCATAGCACCTCAGATTGTTCTAGGTTAGGTATCAGAGAGAAAAAATACACAAAACTGAAACCTCCCAATCAAAAAGCTTCTGTAAAAGAGTGGGAAGTTAATTTACATTAACCTTGTAGAGAGAGGAAGGATAGGAATTGCCACGGTGGTCTCCTATTTGCTCTCCAGGTTTGGTGAGCTGGAGCACAAGTGCTCAGGCCAGTGTCCTTTGGATCTACAAGAGTTACCTGTGCTGCAGTCAGTGTGGGGCATGCACAGACCTCCAAACTACCCTTGTTTCCTGCAGAAGTACATCCATGCAGAATAAGGAACACAGTGGTGACCAGAATTTCCTTCATCTGACAGGGAAAATATAGTTGATGAAGCATCTGTGTTGTGGCCATTCTTCAGAGAAGAAAGTCTATAAAGTGGCACTTTTCCTCTAAGAGGTGTCTGATGTGCTTCAAACCCCGTGTTTTATCTGTTCACTGCTGTCATGAAACAGGGAAAAATCCTCTTCAGTGTACCTTGACATGCTGAGGACAATCTTTTAAAACCAAGTTACTACATTTCCAGAAGGAAAAGGAAAGTACTTGTGGAACGTGTTCCACAAGCTCATAAAAGTGTAGCCTTTAACAAAAATGAGAGTTAAAGTGTGACAGTTACAACAGGAAAGAAAATTCAAAGAGTTGCTCAGATCTGGAAAATGAGAAAAGAACACTTAAGAGTAGAAAGAAAATGAAGAATATTTATTTCAACTTTCTGCAGAAAAATCTAAAGTATCTGCTACTTGAAAATCTACAAGTTAAAAGACTAGGAAGTATCCTGAAAGCAGCTGCAAATTACGCATCCACCATACTCCTTTGAGTTGGTGTGGAGCACCAGTGGGTGTTGTTGTTTGGAGTTTTTGTTGTTGTTTGGGGTTTTTTAAAGACACCCATATTCTAAGTCTCTAATGAAAAATGGAGATTTGATATCCTGCTGGTAGCATAATCAGTTTGCCTGGATCTGTTAGGATCCACAAGGAGATGGTATTATTAGGGAAAGAGAGGACAAGGCTTCTGTAAAGACACAAAAAAGGCAGCAGGGTTCTGGCAGAGGCAGAGAGGTTTCATGAGTTAAACAAGTTGTAAGTTTCAGGCTCAACAGCCCAACCCCACCACTCGAAAGGGACCTGCATTTCAACTCAATAGCCAGACTGCCAGCTGCACCACAGAGGCGTGCTGTGATGCTGGCGGTGGCACACAGCCCATGTGTCTCTGCTCCCAGCACGCTCCCAAGTCAGCCAAGCAGTGGTAGGGACCAGATGTGCAAAACCTGCAGGTGGGCTATGTTTTGCACAGACCAAATGAAGGCCAGCAAGGCAATACAGCAGGGGTTTACATGAGAAAATCGTCAGAGCTTGTTTCAGTTTGGTCACTCTCTTCACGCTTCTCAGAGGGAACATCACTTCTCCAACAAGGGTGATGCAGCTCAGATATCTCTCTCCCTAGCTGGGGGCTACTACGCTGGAATTTACCTATCCTGAAGTGGCATTGCATGGCTTTTCTTACAGCATAATCTCTGAACAACCATCACACCTAGGAGAGTCTTAATCCATACTCGCAATAAAAGCTCCCGGGTTCTTTGGTGTCTTTGGCACCTTTACAAAGTAACTAATAAAAGTGTTGGCAAAACAGAAGGCAAATGGCTGCTGGCAAGTTTCAGAGGGAACATTGGCTATAGTTTTCAAAAGTGGAATGACTTTTCCTTCTTACTGTATTTCCTGTGAGGGCCTGCCCTTTAACCTGTCACTAAATCTCAGTGTAATTACATCATTAATTTTCTCTCCCCACCATGGCAAAACTTAGCCTAAACTGGCTTGGACAGCATAACCTGAATTCATTCTGCATTGCCCAAGTTAGCTCAATTGCTATTTGGGATAAGAAAAAGCCATATGCAATAGTGGAAACAGTGGTAAGGCATTACAGATTTTACTGTAAGAGGGAGTTGATTCAGAGAGCCAAAAAGCAGAGCTCATGCTGGGGGTGGACACAGCAACAAAACAGAAAACATGTTAAGGGCACAATCATTGTCCTCTAAAAAAACACAGAAATCTACAGTTGAGGTCAATTTGCAAAGCCATACACATTTTGAATCACAAAAATCAGCTTGCTCCACACGAAGAATAATAGATAACATGAAAACCCTTTTTACCAAGTTGAATCAAAGCAGGTGGTGCTGAGATCTGAGCATAGGTGCTGGTATCACTCACACTTGTCTCCCACAACTGCACAGTGGGCAACTAGAATCTATAATTTACAACTAGCATACTTCAGACATGTTCTCTCAATATGTTAACTGTTGTCTTGATTTGCTTTATTTTTTCCTAACATCACAACTCCTTTACTAGGCTTTGTTGTGGACAAGGTTATGTACATGGCAAAACTTCCCATATGGAACAGTTTAATGGCCCTGGGATATCAATGCAATCACTGTGGTTTGCAACAGATGGGGCTTGGTTAGCCAAGGAGCCAGTCACCATGGGAGTTTTTACAATTGTTTTACGCAGCTCTCCTATCACCACTTGGAGGTAAAGCAGACAAAAGACAACTTCAGGGATGGCTAGAAGAGACATCTCAGCCGAAAGACAGAAGGAACCAAGGAAAGCAGAAGATCGACGGATAATGTTCATGGCTGTTTCTGCAGTTCAATTAGTTACCAGGTCTGTAAGTGCCACTTAGCCACTGATCTTACTATCAGCCATGAAGTGGCCATTAATTCTCCTCTGGGCTGTGACTGATCCAACCAGTCAGGCCAACAGCCAGTGCAGAGATAACAGCCTCATCTCCTCCAGCTGTTTCACCCCTACTTTCACTTTCTCCACCCACCTCCACCCCCAGAGATCAGGATATGTTGAGCAACAACACACATATTAATGTCACCAAGCGGGAAGAGAAATGTATCTACAACCTCAGCACAAAACCCTGGGCTGAAACATCACAGCTCAAGTAACACATGACAGTCTTGAAGAACAGATCATTTTCATGTTAATCCAGGTTAGGTTCAGGTTCAGGATGCGGCTATTTTCCAGAGAGTAAAGGTGATGTATATGTCTTCAGCTTGGTATTTCCCTCTACCTTCTCCCTTTGCAAAGCTATGTGGCATGACCCCACTGCCTGCACATGCTGGTTACCATTTGTAGTTTGTGTTTCCTCTTTCAAAACCACCCCGAGAGAGGCAGAAGGTGGGCAGTGGTGAAAATGAGTCTGATAAGGGCTGAATGCATCTTTGTGCTTCTGCTAATTTCTGGACCAGGCTGCCAGGAAGTGCCAAGAACCTACAGGTTCACAAAGGGCATGTGGAGCAGGTGAGGGGCAGTATGTTTCGGGAGACAGTGTGGAGATGGAAACACTTTTGTTCTCCGCAGCTTGGTTCAGAGGAAAACCTACCTTTGGCCTTCCATAGACTCAGCTAATCTCAAACATAATGGAGGCACAGATCTCCTCCTCTCAGGGTCAAGGAGGAAAGGAGAGGGCAGTGTCTGAGCAAGTAATGAAACAAAAAAAAAAAAAAATCAACTGAAACAAAGAAGAGCATTTAGATGAGGAGAAGAAGAAGGAGTTGTGTAAAAGCAATGACATTTCTAATGGAACAAAAAGCATATTAGCTGAAAGCCAAGGTTTGGATCCAGAGAGAAGATTTGAATCATCCGCTTGGAACCGTTCCACCCTTAATAAAACATTAACTATTCATTGAGAGAGAGCACATGTGTGTGCATGAATCAGTAGCCTGGCGGGTCTTCTTTTGAGAGGTTAGACTTCCTGAGCACCAATCCCTCTTCTGGTAAATGTTAATTGTTTATCCAAAGTGGAACAACTTTAAGAGGAGAGGCTGAGGTCTTCCTGACTGCCTCTGCCTTGGTCAAGGTGGTGAGAGGAGAAGTGGACAAATTCCTTAACTGTTCCACTCTTCAGTAAAGGTGACACTCACAAACCTCTTCATTTGTTTCCCAATAAACAGAAATATTTTGGGGTTTGGTTGGAAAAAACACTGGAAACCAGGATCCTTCTCAATACTGTCTGACTTAGATTTACCCTTGCTTTTTTCCAGCTGCAGAGCAGTCCCAGTGTTGACCTAGGGGAAAGAGCCCATTACAGCCCCAATTCTCACTGTCATCCCGTGCCCGGTAGCTGCAATCACAGACCTGCCGGAAGATTTGTGCTCTCATTCAAAAATAAGCTGAATAGATACCACACAGAGGCAACTCAATTTCTACAAGCACTGCTGAAAGCAACTCCTCTTATAGTATCCAGGAATGGTTCCTCTGTAACAGCCAGTCACCTGTTTTGGGCTTTGCCACAGCCACAAAGACATGAACGGTAAAAAGCCTGTTTTAATTAAACAGAATTAAAAAACACAAATCAGCTATTCTCTTTTACCTATATTCACTGGTCACAAGCAGCTCTTAATTAGTATATTTTCAAAACTTATTTATGCTTGACATGGAGTATTTCCCAGAGGATCAAATCCTGCTAGCAGGCTGAATGTTTGAAAGCAGTGTTTTCCAGCTATATAGAAATCAAAGAGTAATCTACTGTTGTGGGGGAAGAGAAGCCACTGTGCTTGCATCTCTTTTTATTATTAGTTGCACACTTATTTCTTGGGCATTGCCAGTGAGAAAAATTATGTTCCCATTGCTATGGCCAGAAGGTAGGGTGTTTTGTAGCCATCTTGTCTCCTTTCATCTTCCTATATCTCACGAATCAGCCATGGACTGCAAATCACAGGCTGCACAATACCACTGTATGGCAAATACGGCCAGCCTGTCATTGTTTACTTTTTCTTCTGTCTGGGGAAAACAGATATTCTTCTGTCTGCAATGGGACTGCTCTGCTTCTCCTGATTTACACCTCAAGATGCAATGTGCATGTGTGGAAAGAGGGATCTGCCCTATTCATGCACATACTGAGTGGCAGGAGCCCCTGTACTGAGGCATTTTCAAGCCAGGGGGAATGTAGCAGAGCAGAGGGACAAGAAGGATGCGAGAGTGACAGCCCCAGGAGCAAGGGACCTGCACCTGAGAGGCACAGACCACTGCCAGAGCTCCTACAAGATACTTGGCTTCCAGTGCATAGGATGGCCTCAGAGTCCTGCTTCCTACTACAGAGATCCCTTGTTGTCTCCTGGTGCTAGAATGAGAAGGAAGCTAATATGCTTAGCACATCAAGAAAATTCTTCTACACTAGGACATTATTAGTTGCTTTGTAACTCAAACATATATAGAACTCAAAGGGGCAAAACTGCACTGAAACAGTTGGGATAAGAGTATGAGAATCACAGTTTCTAAAGAACGGGCATGGGCAATTTGACCATGAAAATTGTTTGCAGATCAAGATGAAAAGCACCAGATGGATTGTTTTCCTGCCACAGTGGAGTTCTTTGCTTCTCACTGTGCAGTGCCAGTGTTGTCTGGGTGCTTTGCATTCCTTTCCAATTCATAAAACTCAACTTTGTGAGCCATCCAAGTGAATGACTGAGCTAGATCAAATACAGGGCATGCTTTGCTAAGTTAATTAAGATGTTAGTAGAAAAAAGATTACACCAAGTCCTAGGAATTGTCTGGCACATCTCTGCTAGACAGAAAGCAGCAGCAACTTCCACATGAATAATCCACTTTTTGGAAGGCCTGCCATTAGTCCTGAGCAAATCAAATCTAGGCAGCAGAAGCACAGAGGAGATACCAGACTGAAGTATCTTGAGAGTCCATATCTTCCCAGACAAAAAATTTCATTCCTTTAGTTACGTCTTAAGAGAATGATAGATGTGCTTAAAATGCAGGAGGAGATTTTTTGGTCTTGCTAAACATGAACACGTACAAAACAGCTCAAATGTGGAGCAGAATCACAGAATTATAGAATACTTAATGTTGGAAGGAGCCTCTGGAACCCTCCTGCTCAAGCAGAGCCACCTGGAGCTAGTTGTCCATGACCACATACAGATGATTTTGAGTAACTCCAAGGACAGAGACTCCACATCGCCGGGCAACCTGTGCCAGTGCTTGGTCAGGAAAAACCTAAAAAACCTTATTTCTAAAAATGATAGCAGTAAGAGCAACCTACCATTGTGAACTTCCTTGAATATCCCTAAATTTCAGAGCTAGTCTTGAACATTTGCAAGACCTGCCTAGAAAACACCAGTCTGGCCACAACACCACGTACAGGCTGGGCCTGTATAGTATAGCAAATACTTGAATGTATCTACTATAAACACATACTACCTGTCACCAAATAATATTAATGAAAACAGGAATTATACCCATACTCCAAATACTCATCGTTATACCCATGTTCTATTATCATGTATACAGAAAAATACATTTTACATAGAATCATGTGTATATGAGACATACATGCACTGATACGCATCTTCCCCCACCTTTCTCAATCACTTTGGAAACAAAGGCAGTTAGTCTCACCAAAGCAAGAAACCTCTCTTAGAGGAAATGGAGCAGACTTAGCAGTCTGTCTTTCAGGCACTTGTGTAAAACTACAAGTTACACTAAAAATCTAATTGTTAAGGAAAAGAGTTACATTTGTAATTAAGCAAGAAATCACACTGGCAAAAAAGGAAAGAGATCAAATAAAATCTAAAACATCATAGTAAAATGAATATAATGTATTCATGGCATCCCAGGAAACCTGCTATTAGTGTGCAGAAAAATAAAATTCCAGGTTCCTTGCAAGCCAACTGCTAAAATCATTAAAGCTTCCTGGAATAACAGTATATTCCCTTATGTCTTAGCTAGGCCTGTCAACAACAGGAGCCCTGAGGAATCTGCCATGTTTGCTGGTTACTGCTCTCCTCCTTGTGGTCTTTCAGTCACGTCATGGTGTTCATCTCAAGGGCAGAGCACAGCTGTCTAACTTCCTCTGGAGCATTACCAGGACCATTCCTGGAATAACCCCACAGCTGCAGAGGGGCAAACCAGGCGCTGTGCTATATATGAGATGGCTACCTTGGACATCTGGGGCTCTCCACAGGACGAGGTCATCTCACCCCACCTTCTCCTTCTCCTCTTGGGACACATCCATTTCTTCTCTTCCTTAACATACCCTCTTCCCTCTTCTGAAGTATCCTTTACATTTATTTATTGTCGCTGCACACACAGCCTGCATCTCCTTTATCTCCTGTTCCCTCTCATCTGTAGCCACCCAACCATCTCACCCAGAGAGGAGCAGCTCTGCTCAGAGAGAATGGAGCAGCACAAGCAAACTACTGGGCACACGCAGACTCATGCTCAGCTGCTGTCACCAGCACCCCCAGGTCCTTCTCAGATGGGCAGCTTCCCAGTCACTCTGCCCCCAGCCTGTAGCACTGTGGGCAAGGTTGTTGTGATCCAAGGGCAGGATGCAGCACTGAACCTCATACAATTGGCCTCATTGATCCAGCCTGTCCAGTTCCCTCTGCAAAGCCTTCCTGCCCTCCAGCAGATCAGCACTCCTGCTCAACTTCATGCCTTCTGTGAACTGACTGAGGGAGCACTCTATCCTCTCTTCTCTCAACCTGTCTATTAAACAGGCCAAAGTCTGCTCTATACAAGTCCAAGGTGACAGTTCTGCTGAGTCCATCAAAACTCTATCAAGTTTTGACAGAGGCCTCCAAGGGGCCTCAAAACACCACTAGTCCTTCTATTCATAAACACCAGATCCAGTGGTGGATCTAGCTCCTTCACCAGCTGTGTCAGGCAGATGTCTGCCACATTCTCCAGGAACCTCCTAGACTGTGTCCTCTGCTGTGTCATATTTCCAGCAGACATCTGGTAAGCTGAAGTCCCTCCAAAGGGCCAGTGACTGTGAGACTTCTCCCAGCTGCTTATAAAATATTTCAGCTGCCTCTTCACCCTGGTTGCGTAGTCTGTAACAGACTCCCACCAGGATACCTGTCTTGTTGGCCTTCCCCCAAATTCTTACCCATGAACATTCAAATCTATCATCACTGTCATTAAGCCCTAGATGATCAAAACTCTCCCTAATACATAGGGCTACCCCACCACCTCTTCTTCCTTCTGAAGTGTTTATAGCCATCCATTACAGCATTCCAGTTGGGGGAGTCTTCCCCCCATGTCTCAGTGATGGTAACTGAGTCAGTTTTCCTGGTAGACAATGGCTTCCTGCTCCTCCTGTTACTTGCCTTTGCTGTATGCACTGATGTAGATCCACCTCAGTTGGGCTTTTGATCCCACTGTCTTTTTGGAGGGAAGAAACCTTAATTCCCACATGACCTACATCGTAGTTGCTAGTAAACAATCAAGCACAGGGATAGTACATTGCTTTTGGGGTGATGCTACTCTCTGTAATTTTTTTCTCTAATCGGATCTCTTAGGGGAAAAAAAATATTGTAACAACCCTTTCCAGAGGCCTCATGATTACTTAACTGATACTAAGCAGATGAGGATACAGTGGTGATGTATTACTCCTCTGAAGAACAAACCATGGATGAAGTTTTAAAAGAATGGTAATTCCAATCTTTAAAACACTATTTGGGATAGCTAAATTTATGCTCAAAAGAAAACTCTTACCTCTACAATGAGGTAAGCCATATAAAGAGAAGGGAATCTTTATTCTTGAGCAGACTTCAAACAACAGCTGGTGAACCAGGCTAAGACACTCAGAGGCAAAATGTACTTATCTGCATAATTTTTTGTTTTTGAAAGCAGATTTCCTTCCAGATCATCTGGTTCTAGAGAAAAAAAAAGGGTATCCTGCATCCAACTTTGCCAGTCCATAGTGGAACAATGAAAAGGTCTTAGAAATGAGGATCCTTGTCCAATGGTTTGAAGTCTAGCAGCAATGTCTGAGCAAATTTTCCGTGTAATCCATTTCAGAGGGCTTGGCTTTGCTCAAATAATTTTGACTTGTAAGTACGAAGGGAAGGAACCAAATTTTGGGTTACATTTTTGTAATGTTACAAATCAAGTAGTGACATAAATGTAGAGCACAAAAGGACTAGAAATTATGTGCCAGATCTTTAGTTTACAGATCTTTAGTTTTTCTGTTAGGATAACATCATATTTTCATGAAAACTCTTCACAGTCTAGGCACTTAGATTATATGTATAATTAAATCTGTAGTATGTCTGTATTGACCATAAACAACAGCAACGTGCAAGCCAAGGTAAAACACATGGTAAGACAAAGAATAGAAAAGGAAGGAAAGTCTTTTGCTACAAATAAGAAGCATGTTACATGGAAAGTACTTTACCTGTCCACAAACAAAATCTTTTAGAAAGATAAGTGCTACATACAGAACCATATGGAACCAGAAAGTACAGGCATACACCTTCCTTCAAAGACAGATAAAAAGAGCTTTACTTATTACTTCCAGGGTGGTTTTAGACATTGGCAGGCAAAGCACCATCGGGTTGTTTGAACACCTAAAGGAAGAGCGCATTGCTGCCACCTGGGCAGCTCAGTTCAGCTCTGCTCAGTCAGACAGCCCAGGAGAGAGCAGCTCCTTCCTTCTCACATTCAGAAATTTCCATGCAAAATTTATGCAATACACAAAGAACTAACATCCAACCTGCAAAACCAGGAGCAAAAAGAAACTGTTTCCATGAAGTTTTAGCAGGATCTGCAGTCGCAGTTGGCAAAGACTTTTGCTAATGGGAAACAGCAGAGGGAACTGATTTAACAAGTAAATTAAGTATTTTCTACACCTTGTATATGCAAGCCTCTTACCTTGGGGCATAGTGTCAATGAATGCAACTGCAGCTCTCTCATGACAGCCCTGCATTCAATACCACTTTTGTCAGGGGAAAAAATGTCAGGGCTTTCAGGCAAACTAATAGCAGGTCATTGCTTGCAGGCCCCGAGTCTAATTATTGGCAAAACAGCATTTGAAGATTTAGCTTTAGTTTGCACTGCGCTTGTTCTCTGGCCATTAGCAAGTATTTAAATAGAATTAATTGGCTACTTGCAAGGTCATTTCAATAATTTTTGAAACAAAGCCCAGTGAGTTCTCACACATGCAGAGTAAGTGGTACACAGAGCTCGGCCTGCCAGCAATGAAGTGTGCAACACAGCCTCAGCGACAGAGTTAACTATTTCAGTCCTCAGATTAGTGACCCTTTTGTCTATGCAGAACTACACATAAGCAGACCCAGTGTATAGTCATCCTAATCACTCTATATTTAGGACTCAGACCGTTGAGAGAAATGGTAACAGAATGAGCAAGGTGGAGGAAGGCTAGAGAGAAAGGAATTTAATTTTGCTGATAGCTACAAACTGTTCTTTCCCCCTCCTCCACCCAAACCCATGCACTTGCCTTTCAGGGGAAGCATGGTTCAGCAACACAGCCATGTCCTAAGAGATTGCTTTTTAAAAACACTCATATAATCCCATTCTGAAGGCATCATTGCCATCAGGTGCATACTTCTTTGTCAGGAGAGAATTTAAACTCTATGCTTCTTTTGTGGTTAACAGCTGCATTAAATAATTCAATTAGCAACATACATTATACAGTTAGCAGTCTATTGTGCTTGAGCCAGTCCTCAATTAAGAGCTAATGTGTAGCTTGATTACATAGTTCGCATAATTAACGCAACACATATTTTAAATCCTATCTTTGCTCATGAAGTTGCAACAACCTGTAAATCAATAGCTATCTACAGCAGATCATGAACTTCTCACAACCAATTATTAAACTGTTGACATAAAATTCACAAAAAGAATTAGAGGGAAAAAAAGATCAGAAAAAAACACCAAGAACAGGCAAGTCCTATAAATATTCACATAGTTCTAATAATATTACAGCAAAATGAAAGATGTGACATATTCAAGCATTTGTGAACAGTGTATTTTATGCTTGCCTTAGAAGGTAAGTTGCAGCTTGTAATAGCTGACTCAAAATAGATAGTCAGAGTTATGACATATTGACAATTAAAACTAAGAAAACAAAGTCATGCTTTATCACAGAATTACACATTTTTCCCCCCAGAACTAGTATAGGCATAAGTTTTGATTATGTAACTTTTTCATGTTACAACTGGATTGGTACATTAAAAGTAGTATAATACAGAAAAATTACCCTAACTATACCTGTAGAAGGCTCTAAAATAGCCATTACCATGTGGAAGACAGATGTCAGTATCACCGGGAAAATGTCAACATGCTGCTCTGGAGAAACTATATGAGATACCAGAAATGATTTAAAGAAGAAAATGCTTTCTCACTACATTCATCTGTGGATATATTCAGATTCTTTTTTTTCCCTGAAGGCAGTAGTAGAACTGCAAGAGATCAAGACAGCACAGGAGATGCAATGAAGATCTATTAAATCAAGACACAGGGAAAATAAACAGGGGATGATTATTCCCTTTTCCTTAGCATGGAGGAAATAGGCAGCAATCCACAGGGTTTTGTTACTGCTCATTTCAGAATATAGGGTACCTGTCTATATGGACCATTATGGAGAGCTCTTGTGCAGCAATTAGCCGTGGTGTAGGAACAGCTATAAACAATGCTCTTAGCAGTAGAACTTACCCTGGTTTGGAGACGGAAAAGAAGCCAAGTTAATGTAAGGACCCAGAAGCTGCATCCTCAGCAGGGCACTTCTTCTCATAACAGTGCTGGTGAAAGTATTTCGTAAGCTATTTCATAAGCTTTGTCTATGGTTCTGTGATCATGGAGAATATGAGAAAGCTACAAATTAATATGTGTTAGCACCAGGACATTCAGAGACCTACAAGTCTGTCCTTGGCTTAATACAGAGTTCACCCAAAATAAGAACAGAGACAGTATTATGTATTTCTAATTGGTCATGAGCAACATTTCGTATGTGGAACTCAGCATTCCCAAACTATTTGATCAGACTTTAAAAAGAGATTAGGCTAAAATAAAAATCCACTGAGTCAATTTGTTCTGCAGGAAAAGGCAGTAAATTATCTGAATTAATGTTGTCATTGTGAGTTCTCTGCTGAAGTCCCCTAAATAAGTAAGCAACTTAGCTAGTTCCCAAAACCAGGGAAGATGTCACATAGCAATCAAAACTGAGAGGTTGCATGACCAAAACCTGTGCAGTCATAACCTACTGTCACAACAGTCTGGCTTTGTCTGCAAACTCCCTGTGCAACTCCATGTTTGCACATGCATCTGTGAGAGAAGTGACTGAGCTCGAGCTTGCACATGTGCCTTGTTTTCCAGTCAATTTTCATCAAAACAGGAGACTTTTGTGGTGAACTCTCCAGGATTATTTGAAAGGAAAACTAAAGAGCCTCTCTCAAGACTTTTTATGAAGTCCTTCATTTAAAATATCTTATTTGGTTATTTACTTAAAGATCTTTTAAGATGATAGTGCTTCATCTCAAAGAGCTTGGTAATCAAAGAAAGAAAATACACTTCTTTCCGCTAACTCCTTCTGTCAAATCGTCAAACAGATTACACCTTTGGTTGGTTTTTAAACAAACATAGCATCAAAATGCAAAAAACAATATACCAATTTTTAAATACCTCAGAAACAAGGTAAACAGCCCTTGAGTGCTAAACACTGCCATACACCTTACGGTGTGGTGGTTTACATGGCATCTGTTAATCTCAGGAGTGCACTATCAAGGAATAGTTGTCTGAGTGCTTCCTGGTACAGTAAGGCAGCAGCCAGAGGCCTTATTCGCAGGCATTCCCATCACTACTGCCCTGACCTTTTTCTTTTGGCTTTCTTAATTCTACAAGTTTTTGCATTCGGTAGGCTAGCAGAAAGAAAATACCATTGCAAATCCTTGCAAAACCAAGTTCTGTACCAGAGGTTCTTTGCCATGCTGGAGAACAGGACCTGGGCTCTGAAGGCAAAAGGAAGCTTGAGCTTCTTTCAGATAAATTAGAGTCCAAGAAGGAAAAATATATGCCTTTTTTTTAGGTAGGCCTTTCTTTTTCAAATGTTTTATTTCTAAAAACAAAGATTTTCCCGCCTTCCTCCTTACAATGAAGGAAAAAATGACAGGATGATTTCCATATAGACGATGAGAAAAATGCAGTAATGCTGCTTTATTTAGGGTGAGCAGAGGGGAGAGCCCACACTCCAAGCACAATAGAAGACTCCACCACCGGCACCAGAGAGAAATGGTAAATACAGTAATGATGAGGTGGAATTGGATATAAGTTAGTGCCTCCTACAGGTGTCACTCAAACATCCCCTTCCCCGATGTGAACTCCTAGCCTGGCCTAGCCTTTACTCAGGACCTTCTCCCTGAGGTCCATGGGTTTCATCCACCTACTACATGGCACTGAGTCCAAGAGCAGCAAGGATACTTTGCTGTTTGTATCATGCCAGTGCAGTCATTTCCTGACCTCTTAGTTAACGTAGCTGTTCCCACCAACCTTAAACAAGACTGGTTCTGCTTTCAGTGCATAGTTGCGAAAAGCAAAACTTCCATATCTTGGGAATTACTACATTTACATGGGGAATGGGAGATCTTGGTTGGTGGCTAGAATTACTAGTGTTCCTTTGAGTATGAATTACTTGCAATGAGCACCAGAAAAACCCCATAGCAAGAGCAGAATGATGATGTCATTGAGACTGACAGGTACTGTTTATTCCTAAACTGGTTTTCTTTTTCTGACTACAGGCTGGATTTTTGTCCCGGATTTTGTCCCATCCAGCAGGATGTACTGTTCCTGCTGTCAGTGGTTGAGTTCATGCATAGAAAAACAGTTGCACCAAGCCAAAGAGAGGCAGCACTTCTCCAGCAATGGCTTACGTAGACTCTGCTTGTATTTTCGGCCCAAATTACCACTTTTAATGGTGCACATTTTTCTTCTTTGCTAGAAAGGACAGGATGAAGTGGAAACTCAGTCTGATTACCACAAAGCAACCAATGGGATCTTCCTGCCTTCTTGGTTTAGCTCATGGAATAACAACCTCTGCAACCACCATCTCATCCCTTTCAAAGAGCCTCAAAGTAGGCTTGCCAGACGTATCAAACAACGATTTTTCATGTTTTCTACTTTTCTTTTTTGAAAGCTAATCATCTGTCCGCTCCACTTTAGAATGCCATGCCTACATACCCTCTAACTGCTCAGCAGAGATCTGAGAGCCACAGCAGAGTGCAGCTCTACAGCACTCAGCTGGGACAGTTTTCAAAGAAACGTAGAGGAGGACCGAAAAAATGCTCCAAAGGCCAATAAAATTATCAGCCCCTCAAAGAAAATGTCCTGTAAAGAGGAGCACTCTTTTACTGCATGGGAAAGTTAAGGAGAGATTTCTGAAGGAAGGAAGAGTCTGACGGTACGAGAAAATGCCAAGCTAGGTATTTAAAAGTTTGCGGTTTCCGTCCTCAGGTTTTGGTGTCTTCATGTGTCTTAAAATGTGGCTGTATGTCAGCTCAAGGAACAGCAAAGCAGGAGTCACAATCAAGCTCCAGATCTAACAAGATGACAAATGTGGCTGCCATCAGCCTGAAAGGCATGTCATTCTGTTATTTCAGCTAATAAGTCATGGCTGGTTGATATAAACCCATAAAGAAATAAATCAGTAGGCTTTCCTGGCAGAGCTTGTTAGGAATGGTCTGCCCTGGCTTTGGGACCATGTGAGCAGTGATGCTACTGCTGCACCAGGGTCTAGGTATCACCACTGCTGCAGTTCTCACTGACTCAGTCCTCATCATGCCTTGCTGGTGGCAACAGCTCTGCCAGGGTGACAAGGGGCCGGGCAGGGCCAGTGCCGTTCTGCCAGGAGAGCTGTGGATTTGCCAGGAACCGGCCTGGGGGTTCCTGGGAGGTTGCACAGAGGAGAGTGCAATGTTTTATTACACATACAGGTTTAAGCTAAGATTCAATTACCTGTGCATTCTCTAAGCAGGTGTTTAACTTAGTTTACAGCTATCCCAGCCATGTGGGCAAATCCCAAGCAGTGAGCCACACAACATGGTGCAGTCCTGCCACTTGCAGACTGCTGCAGCTGGAGCTGCAAATTTGCAATTTGCCTTCCATGTGATTTCTTGCATGAGTTAAGCAAGGCTGAATCAATAAATTTTTTTTCTTTTATATTTCAAGGATTATTTACATAACCAAAAGAAAATAAATCTCATAAGGAGGAACCTTATAGCAAAGGGTGAAATCTTTAACTTGTTCACAGTAGTAAATTCCATGGAACTAAGCCAATGTAGGCCAGCTGAGTTTCTATCCCTTCATGTTTAATGATGGAGGTAAAAAGCTGATCCAGAGCTTTATGATACAAAGATGCTTTATAACGCAAAACAGACCAACTCCATACAAATATTCCCAACACAACTCATTTTCATAGCAGACGTTTAGGAGAGAGCAGCATAATATCGTGATGTGAGAAACTTTTTCCTAGAATTAGACCAAGAAAAAAACAATCAGAAAACAATGATTAATGTCCAGGGCAATTTTCAAAACCTCTTCCACAATTTTCTCTTCCCTCCTTTTTACAAATGTGGGAACAGTTAACCACTCAGGAAGAACACTCTGTAAATTTGGAAACCTGAAGAATTCCCCTGTTAGACTCAGCCCACATTAAAACAAAGAGTTTAGATTTGTTTTTTTTTTTTTAAATCTAAGGAAGAATAAACATAATATTTGGTGTGACAAAATACCAAACAGACTTACCCCCCAGCACATTTCAGTCAGCTGAGATTTTAAATAGCTCTTAAAAAGTGTCATGTAACAACCAGGCTAGCAGTACTGCAGTGCAAAAGATAAATCTTTCTGATTATTTACACAGCACACCAAGAAAAGAAACCCAGCTCACCAGAGACCAGATCTTACATCCCCTCTGTGGGATGAAAGGACTTTGTTACATCTACAAGAAGTCTGCACAGTAGTGATCTTGTCAGACAGTGTAAAACTAGTCAGAAATGTCTTCTCCCTTCCAGGCAGCAAGACTCCCTGTCCAGCCAGGGAGATTTTGCACAGCTCACAAGGTGAGCCCTGCTGCCTGCTGCCCTGATGGGAAACAATGTCTATGAAAGTTGGAGACGGCCTGGTCAGAAACCTGTGACTCAGCTCCATTTCACAGCTTTACTAGCAGCTTGTGTAATCCCCTCCCTCCTTCTCCACCTCCCTGCGAGATTCACCTCCAGACCTCTGACACCGGGCCCTTCTGATCAGACTTTTTTTGTGCATGTGTTTCAAAACCCATCTACTTTTTGATGGAGTGAAACACTCAACATCATAATATCTTCAGGGGATAAAGCAAGCCTGGGTTCAAAGAGCCCAGCTTTGACCATAAATAGCTGGTCTTTCCTGCAGTAAATGCAGTAAGAACACAGATAGTGTGCAGTCTCCAAGCATTTTTAAAGTTGCCAAGAAAAGCAGAAGAGACCAGCAACTCCCTCCTAGAAAAAGGCATCTGGTAGCTTAGATGCAAGTGTAAGACGTTTGTCCAAAAATGGTAGATAAAGAGGCAAAAAGGTGCCTGCCATGCTGTGCACACTATCTGTAGTGTTGTCTGCTCCTGAGAAGCGCTTTAGACCCTTCAGAAATAAAAATCCCTGCAAGGTTTGGGAAATACAGTGCTTCTCAAAACCAACAGACATTTTGCCTAGCATAGTGTTTGCCTAGTATGGTGTTAATAAGGGTACTTTCCTTTCTGTGACTATTAAAATTGGTCATGTTAGAATGTACTGGGCTGATAAAGGCAATAGAAAAGCAGAGGAACAAAAAGAAGTTTTAAAATAACCAAAACAAAAATTTAAAAGCATCTCTCTCTCTGAACTGCACAATTTTTTTTTAGCCTAAGCACAGCATGGAATAATTTTATGTTCACATATCTGCACATCTTCTTAACAACCAGAAAAGTTGCATGAAGATGAAACGATCTTTTTTGACCAGTTAAATCCATGAGTAACATAATTGCAAAAGCTGGCAATTTCATGCTGTCCTGTAATGACACACATACTAGTTTGCTCTTACCTGTACATCTGTTGTATGTTGGGAAGCTCAAAAAACCAGACCTGTGGTCTGGATGTAAATTAAAGATCTTTACTGCATACAAACCCAAGCACTCTACCCCTATTAAAATTCAACAGCAGTGATATACCAAAAACTTTGCAGATTGCTGTGAAAATTCAGTTTCAGGGAAGTTGACCTCTTTTATTGCCACAAGAAAGATTTTTCACAAAAAGCTCACTTGAATGTTGTTATTATTACAACTGAAAATCTTTCCATATTCCCATGAGATGACTGCATTGCATGTTATCCTGGATACAAAGATTGCAGGACAGACTTGATAAATCCAGACAACATTAAAAGTAAGCGGATGACGATTTTTCTGCTGGGAGAAATCCAGCAAGTTCTAGACTTGTTTACTAGCCCCAGACCAGAACAGCTCATCAAACTGCAATAATTGAAACAAGAGTTGAAGCTCTAATATTTAAAAGTGTGTTTTGGAAACAGTCTGTGTACACTGAAAACCTTGGACTGGATTCAAAAGTAGCATTTGAAACTGCCATCTCCTAATTAAAACAATACAATCCTAGATGCTCGCTTCAATTTGTACCTTAAGCACATCTTGTTGATTGAATTTGTTTAGTGAATGGAGATAGAAAAATTTCCTCACAATTAATTTTCACTTATTTGAATGTCTAAACAATTTTACAGTCTCATGTTTCCTCCTGATTAAACTGACTTACAAGTGCTGAAGATTGGGGTAAAGTTTTGTCAATGTCTTCCAGATTTTTGGCTGCTTGATTCTTTAAATTCTGTGCTGATACTGAATGGAAGTTTCAGTGTTTGATTCACACTAAGTTGGTCAAGGCTTTAATAAAAGCTTGCAGACCAAAAAAGGAATACCTACACCTTATTTAACGGTGTTGAAGATTTTTATGGTGAATTTCCTTTAAAAACCAACATCCCAGTCTCTCATAGAAAATATAGTTTCAGAACGTTTAAAGGAAATTTGTAGAGGAGTATCCAATGGCTTTCATTGAACCTAAACTTGTTAAGAATATTCTCCTGGTAAGGAAATTATAATTCAGAATAAAATTAAATGCAAAGTTATATGTTCATAAAGTTTACATGCTATGGTCCTAAAGATACTGATGACCATCTGGCACCATGTATGTAGGACCTCAGGCAACCACTATATTTTTCACTGTTGCAGAATAACTAAAGATCAGTGTATTATGGAAACTGAACAGATTTACTCTACAAGATTATTATTACACTGTCCTCAGTGCTGTCTTATAAGCGGTTCACGAGTGACACAATTTTTATCTCTCATATATGATACAATGTCCTTTTTTAACTTCTTTTCTATTTCAGGGTGTTTATGTGCTCTGTTGAAAAGAAGTACCATGGCATTTTACTTCAGTAGAAGTAAATAAAAAATAATATAACTTTTTATCTGTTAAAACTGATTTGATTAAGGGCTTCTCACTCTGCTGAGAAGACCACAGTGGCTGAAAAGAGTGATCTGGAGAACGCCATACATTATTCCAGAGACTGCGTCCAGACCCAAACATGGCCATGTTGTCAGAAAGAGCCTGCGCCTGCAGAACTGGGTAGACACCATGTTAGCAATCACCAGCTACAAGGTCTAGTTGGGGCTCAGGACAGATGAGCAACATTCACCTTTCAAAGCTGCAACAAGAAAAGTTGAACAGTTTTGAAGAAAGGAGAAAGTAAGGGTGTGAATAAAACACTTAAAATCCGTAACACTTTTCTACATACAGTGTGGTACTCATGCTTTAGGTGCTGAAAAGTCTGCAGAGGGTAAAAGGGAAAGGCAAGAAGATACAGAGGACTTGAGAGCAGAAAAAAATGTAATTTACTGAAAAGTTTAATGAGTGAAAAACAATTAATTTTATTTTTAAAAAAGAAAATGTTCTATGAACAGCAAAATTCCTGATGCATGAATTCATATCAATTTTTGGTGTAATGGGGTTTGATGTATACAAAACTTGAGGAAAACTCTCCCTAGTTTGGTGTCTCTTATGACTCCCCTAACTTACACTGCAGTTGGCCTGTAAATACATTCACGCTGACTGGCTGGCCGCGTTCTGCCAGATAGTGTGTGACAGCTGAGCTCTCACTTCTCTGAGTCCCTTCCCTCTACCCAGACCAATTTTTCAGCAAGCCAGCATGAAGTCTCTTCTTTGAGACTCCTACACGCTTTCAAATTGGTTTGAAATCAGCAAAGTATTCCAAATGTGTTAGATAAGAGAATATGTTGGACAAAAGAAGATCACAAATCTTGTCACTGCAGGATCCAGACACAAAATAAGGCTGACTTGAAGACCATGCAGACTATGTGTGTACCTTCACTAAGAAAAGGATTAAGAGTGCTCTTTAATCTGAAAAAAGCACACCACCTTTTTAACCTGAAAAACTTTGCCAAATTCAAGGCAAAAAGGTTGACTTAACAAGTGAAGGCAGTAATTTGCCATGCCAACAAGTCACTGAAGAGGCAATTCTACATCTCTTATGTGTTCAACATTAGACACTGATTTGAAAAAAACATCTTTTACCCGAAGTGGATGAAGTATGATGGTATAACAGAGGCAGGGCAAACAGTGGATCCTAAGGTCTTAAGCTCTGTTAACCATTCTGCGTTAGTTATGGATGCTGCCACCCAATAGGTTGGTGTTAGCAAGAACTCTGTGAGTAGACCCAAAAGCTGGATTGAATGTGCCTGCTGTGAACATGGGCCTTCAAACAGCAGAGACTGCAAACTCTTCAAAACAATTTTCTTTGCAGCAGCAGCCCAAGCACCACCCTACTTAGGCTCTTTACCGAGAAAACCCTCTAGTCCATCAAATTACACAAGTAAGCACAGCTCACAGTATGCCACTGGAAGTGACTGCTATTCCTATCCATAAATGCTGCCTTGCACATTTTGTTCAGGAGTGCTACAGCACTTTGCAACTGCTCAGCGCAATGGTGAGGCAATTTAGGGTTGCAAGGATTAGACACAGCAAATCTCTGTGGCAGCCTCGGTGCAGGATCACCCTGTGTCCTCAAACAAACGCTGCCTTAGCCGAAACACTGGGAGAGTGAGCACTTAGTCCAAACGGAGTGATCTGGCTATTTTAGACAACACTTACCCCTTTTTAAGCTGCTATGAGACTGCAAAGTGTTCAAGACCTCATTCTGTGTCATTGTTAGACAAGGTGCCTGGTTCCCGTTGCCTGCATTGCTTGGCAATACTTCTGCATTTCCAGCTCAGAAGGACAAATTCCAACTCCCAAGCCTCTGTCTTCACCACATGCTTTCTCAAACATCCAACAAATGCCTGACCTTACTTGGCTTGGGAGCATTTACTGCAGTAGACACAAACAGAGCTGTCTGTAAGTGGAACACTTCCTCTGGGATTGCGTCCTCCCTCCATGCTGAGTCCCACGGGCCAGCCTCAGTCAGTGCTTGCTTGGGCAGGCTGACAGCAAGGAGTGTCCCACCAAAACCATTTCCAGAGGAAGGCTGGTGGAACCTCGTGCTATATAGTGAGAGTACTGCAAGCAAAATGCATCTGGCAGAAGGAGATAACTTGCAAAAACTAGGGTGAGAAGAGTTGAGTGTTGGCAACCCTAGCAAGCTGGATTCCCAAAATGAACTTGAAGGATTTGGCAGAACTCAAATTACATTTTTAAACAGTTACTGTAAGTGTAAATGTTATTTTATCCACCCCCTTGAGCTGGATCATCCTGGCCAGCCACCAGACAACCACACCCACGCTCTTACTTTTACAGCTGCAGAGAAGGGGTCAAGATTGTCTATATTCTGTGTGACTCCAAACCTGTTATTAAAGTAATTCATTTGCAAATAAATCATCCTCGTTATGAAGCTCCAAGTAAAAGAAGGAATAAAATAAGAGCTTGTGAGCTTGAGCTCATTTGCTGAGTGCAAATCCTCCTCCCTTCCCCAAACACATTTAAATTGTTAACAAGAATTTGGTCACCAAGGGAGCTCCTTATTTCATTCAAATCTGGGGAAGCTGATACAGGAGTCATTAAAGAAAAAATAAACAACAACAAAAATACTCCAAAACAATCCACAAAGTTTATCAGGTAATGACTTTTCACAGGAAAACAGAAAAGGTATTGCAGCACTCCAAGATCTAACACTGAGCCAGAACATGACTGAGAACATTATTTTGTCTTAATTTCAGCACTGCTTTTATCAGATCATGAGAAGGTAAGCCTGGTCGCAGCTGAGTCAGTATAACACCCCACTAAATTCAATGGAGGCAGGATCTCACCTACTGTGGAAGGTTTGAAAGCTGTCACATGATTTCTGTGAGGAAACAAGTAGCCTTGTTTTCAGTAGCCCTTTAATTTAACCAGCTCTAAATACTTAGGGGTCTAGTTCTGCATTTGTTCAGCGCCTCACACCAGCCTGCTCAAAAGTTGTTTTTCTTCTGGTGGTGGTTTTGTTTTTTTGTTTTTTTGTTTTTTTTTTTTTTTTTTTTTTTTTTTTTTAAATTGTTCCCGTTTGTCATCTTACATATTTGAAAGTTTTTTCTGGATTTACAAGAATGTCACCAAATCTTTTGAATGATAGACCAGAGGCACATTTTCTTTTAGTCTTAAGGTAAAAATTCTAGGTTTATTTACTTCTGCAAGCCTGCACCTGGTTATTTTTCCAGTACTATCTTCCATGATTGTGTAAGATACTGGATATGCATGAGAACTGAAAAAAAATTTTTTGTTAATCAAACCTGGCCTTCAAGATTCATTATATCGTTAAACAAAACAAATAGAGGAATAAGTTGTTATTAAGTATAATGTTATTTTGTGCCTGCTGAAATATCCACAAATATACATAAAGATTAGTCAGCTTTCATGTGAAGAATTAAAGCCACAGGACGAGCTTAAAAGTATACCACATCCATAAAAATATTATGCTGGAACTGAAACAGCCAGAGACAAACTTTTGGCTTACATTATGGTATAGAGAATTCTGAAAGAAATTTCCAAAGGACATATTCCATGATTTTAAATAACCATTTCTATTGTAGTGTACCTTTTCTGACCCTGTATTTTAGGGCCTCTGATGTTCTAGCCACCCACTTGCTGCTGGGGCCATAGACCAGACCTTGACCAGTATGTAAGCTGAAATAAATGTTATATATTTATATTTAGACACACTTTTGTAGTAACTACCTGAAAAAATCTCACTTGAAAATTGAATTAAGTTTGCTCACATTCTTTACTGTTTACAAAAGCACAAGGTTCCTTATGATGTTCCTAAAGATGCTGTGCTTCTTCTCAATATGTAGTCACATGGCCTATAAAATTAAATTGACTTTTTCTACAGGAAGATTATATTTCCAGTATTTTTTTTCCTTTCCTTTCAACTAACACTTTAACACAGAGAAATATTTTTATCTATTGATATTCACAATATCTGGAAGTCATTACATTTTCTGAATCCCAGACTAAAATTAAAGAGGATCTAGTGCAAGCAGCAAACGTATTTTTGAATGCTGCATACTAAGCCCCACCACTTTTTTCCTGCCTAGGGTGTACGTGACTTAGACCTCGGGTCCCACATGGACAGAACCCAGACCTTGCGAAGTGCCTCTCTGAAAGGGAACGCTGTGAGTTTCTGCTCAGAAATATTTTAGCAGCTTACAGGAGAGAAACAATAAGCCATCTGTCATGCAAAGTCTGTGCTGTTACAACCAAAGGGGGAACTGAATGAAAAAAACTATGTACACACAGAGCAGACTGCCAGTAATTTATTGTTTTCCTCCACCTTCCCTTCTCTTTCCCTCCATGGGACCTACCTCAGTCATCTACGGAGCACAACTGTGGTAACAACCTGTGAGGAGACCATTCCCACCACCAGCTCTCCTGCCACTGTTGCAGCACCGTCCACCCTTCATCTGGAAATTACCTCATCCTTCATCAACACATGTCTGGTTGTTAGAGGCTTGGAAACCTAGCAGCGATGCTGCCTGGTTTTGCCAGGGAACTGCCTCATTTCTGAGTCTCAGGATAAAATTAGCCACTAGTACCTGCAGAGCTGGTACTCACTGCTTCTCCCCCATTTTTAGGTCTTCAAACACGTACAAATCAAAGTGACACACTATCCTTACACTTCAGAGAGCGACATGCCAGGCAAAGGACACACATGAGATTTTGTGGGGGGAAAAGTATCAATGGTCTCTTATTCACTCATCTTCCAAAAAACAGCACCACCAAAACAAAGGCACAACTGTTCCCACAGGATAAAGGGAGCATTGATAGTGCTCCTAAAAACAAGCTAGTGCACTCTTGACATTCCTGTCTTGTTGAATCTTCACTAAACTGTTACAACTGCTCGATTTCAGTTAGTCATGATCACCAACAACTAAAATTGCAGTAAGAGCAAAGGAAATGTGTGCTTGGGCAGTCTCCACACACAAAGCAAAGGTACCTAATGAGTTGTTAGAAGAACAGCAGGGCATATATAAAGTGGAAATTCCAAGTAAATTATCCATTGCATCTGAGTAATATTTACTAAATAATGTTACTTTTTTGCTTTAACAAAGGTCAATAGCACGGTGTCCAACGTTTTGATTACTGATGCACACACAAAGGCAATAGTGTCACAAGAAGTCACATGGAAGCAAGTATCAGACAAGAGAAACCCTGCTCGGGCAAAATTAGAAACAAAAGTGAAAAATATTTTAACAACATTTGTAATTATACACCTTCCTGTGATTTGGACAGGGCTATAAATATGAGGCCAAGGGGCAATGCATGTGACTGATTATCTGCTGTGATGACAGTTCTGCTAAAAAAAATTGTAGTCATTTTTCAAAGTTTTCGGTAAACCAAAAGAAATCATTTCAGTTAGGAAGATGAAATATTTGTGTTCAAATTTGCAAAGCATTTTAAAATAAACTAATTTTTAGTTACAAAATACTTTATTATATTTTAATACAATACAAAGACTTCTAAAACTATGGCCTGTCTTCCTCCAACAAAAATAATTTCCTGTGATAAACCATTTTTTTTCAAAGCATATTAAATTGCTGCCTAGGTTCATTAAGGAAGTCTGAACTAAAACATTTCAGTCAACCCTTATTCTCTCAGTCTTGTTTAGACTGAGATTTGTTAATCTAAGGGAAGAGCACTGGTATAGACTTGTTGTGTTATCAGCCAACATTGTGCTGAAAAACGCATGCTGTTTTCCGAAAAAATAACTGTAACAAGCACTAAGGGAAAGCATTATCACTATATGAAATATGAAGGGTGAAAAAAGAGATAGTTTATTTCTAATCTACAGGAATGCTGAAAACTGAGACATATAGGGATGCTTTCCAAGTACTCAGAGCAAGAACACTGCTAAGTTTATCCCATGGAGCTGAAACGCCCCAGCATGGTAAATATGACAGTAATTTTGTTGTCTTTATTGAGAAGACTGTCCGTGAGCTTTTAGAAAAATTTGTATTGAGCAAGGTCTATGAAGCTGTTCATCCTGTCTGCTGCTCTTAAAGCAAAATGAATTGGTTTTCCTTTATGCTAACCTATGAGTAGCATCTTTCCAATTTTAACTTTTAGGGTCCAGAACAACTTTCTGTACATTTAGGCTGAAGCTGCCTGCATGAAAAATGTGAACAGAAGGGAAGTATGTGTCCCTGTGAACGGATACCTGGACCAAAGGAGGGTCTAAAGAACAACACAGGAATAAAATATTTTTAAGGAAAAAATGATTCTTAAAATATGAAATTTGAGTATATATTTAAAAACACAGCAGCAAGCTTTAACAAGGTGGAAAATAGCGATTGATTTCAGATACTGGAAGCTGATAACAGCATTCCACTTAGACACAGGTCATGGTACCAGGACAAACAGTGGTGACTCCCAAAGAGATGCAGAATTTTAAACATCAATGTTTATTATTAGTAAACAATATTTAGTGATTTGCATTTTTTATTAATAAACTCCAGAATATGCCTCCAAATGGGTCTTTTTATTTCACCTATGCAGCACCTTCTACTACCTCCTTTACTAGTTTGTGCTTATAACATTTCTTTTCAATGAATTTATAAAAAAAGGACAGATGTTTCTTATTTTCCTCTATATGCATGACAACATAGAAATGTATTGTGGAATCTGGCACTGAGTCGTTCTTGAAGTAGATTTACCACATGTCCCAGTCACAAAACAGCAACACACAGTATAATGTTTCTGGAAAGAATCTTGCTGCAATAAAGCGGATCACAGAAAGTTTGCAATCCATGAATTCTGCCCAGAATATAAAACACCAAAAATTCCCCTGATTAAGTATTTGAAATTGGAACCAATTCACAAACCAGGGTGGAGGCAAAGAGGAGGGGGTGGAAGTTAGTTGTACTTTACAGGAAAATGCACTCCTGTTCAAAAGTCAGTGCAAACTGCTGACCACAGCAAGTTTTTACAATCATGCAGAACGTATTTTGCAATCTGTGAAATAGATCCAGTGAAAATACTATTTGGAGAAAATGTTAATAAATTCATAAATCAAAAGGTGTAGCACAAGTATCCGATTTGTTATGCCTTACTACACAGGTGAGAAGGCTTCCCTGAATTAGTGCCAGTTTGAGCTAAACACATCCATTTTAATGAAAAATCAACTCATGGTTTCAAAAACTCCCAGTGATGAGGAATGTACTATAAAACTTGGCAGGCTACCTAGTTAACAGCTTGTTTTATGTCACAGGGTGTGTGTCCAAGCTTGAGGGCTTTATTTTCCAGGGAAGACAAAACTTGGAGATCCACAGCAGGGACAAGGATAGTGGAGTGACTTGTGCAGACAAGCTCAGGAAGCTGAGGGCAAATTTCAACCCAACCCTCTCTCCAATTAAGTGACCAAATCAAGGCAGTGTGAAGTGTTCAGGGTGCCTGTGCCTGGTGGGGTGACAGCTGGTACTGACTGGCAGGATGCTGCCTCACCTGTCAGGCTTCAAGGAGATGCTTCTGGTTCTTCCTTCAGGGGAAAATCCAGCAACTCGGGAGTGGGGCAATACCTCCTGTGGCTGCTCCAAGCACAGCTCTACCCCAAGAAGGAAGCTTCACCAAGTTTCACAGGCTACTGGGAAGTTTCACATGCTGTGTCACTAATCAGAAACTTTCTTCTGAATCTGATTTTACTCTCAACTCAACAACAAGACTTTCAGGAAACTCGTGTTAGGAATGGGAAAGAAATCATCAAACAGTTTTAAAAAAATAAGAAATGTAGAAAAACAGAATAGAGACAGAGGGAGAGAGAGACAAACGGTATTTTAGCATAGTTTCTAGATAACAGATCTACTACAGGGAAGCTGCCAGGCATGTTTAATTTTCCTTTTTTTTTAACATGTCTTTCCTTTTGTCTTTCCTATGTAGAGTATTTTTTGATAATTAGTAATTTTATATATATATATTCTATAATCATATATATTTTTGTAATTTGTTTCACAGAAAGTTGTTTTGCATATTACAGCCAAAGTCCACCAAGATACAAATGAATATAAGCACTTTAGCCACACTCCAAATCCCCCAGGCTTCCTACTAAAGAAATAAAGGAAACCAGTGGTATCAACAACCACAACAAAGCTGCAACAGGATGTAGGACGACATTTCCTAAAAGGCAACAGTCATCCTCAGGATTAGCGCAACACTGAGTCCACTCCTCATCTGTGACATGCTTCAGAGGAGATGGTGAGAGCAAATGCATGTCCATGGGGCTGTTCATTATCAAATATCTGGAATGCTAATGTAAACACCTTGCATTTATTCATGCTTTGCCTTTAAAGACTTTTGCCAGCATTAATAATAATGCTACTACTCGTAGAGCTTTTGTAAGGATTAATTTTCTGTGGTCATTAGAGTCCACTGATCTTTACGGCAGTCATGTAATAACATATTTGCTGTACTCACCAAAACAAACAAAAAAAGTAAAAACCAAAACAAGGAAAAGAAGCCAGCTTCAGTATATTAACTTCTGCTTACGGGAATCCAGTGATTTTTTTCAGTACATGTTCTGGTGTTGATATGTAGCCACATACTACAGAGTCTTAAATACCACATCTGCTCTACTCTTCATATGCCCATCATCACCACATCTGCCCATCTACCACTTCTTCTCTTTCACGAGGGCACTTTCAGTGTAAGCTGATGTACCAAGCTGTACTGCTACTGGCAACCCTGTGAATACTTCTTTCCCCTGAGTACGGTTCACCCCACCCTCCCAGCCTCTTCCAGAGGTCTATGGAAAGATAGCAACTTGCCTGTCACTTTGTTTTCTAATTATAGCAGAGAATCCAAGCTTTGGCCTGACAGGTCCGTAAGGAAAGGCTAGGGTTGTTCAAATCATGATGAGTTGCTTGGTGCACAGCACTGGTGCACAAACAGGCTGGGGTTGGTCTCTAAATTAAAGTTCCCTGCCCTTCTCACCATTACTGTCTCATCAACACACCTCGCTATGCTCCACATATGCTCCTCACCCTTTTTTTTCACATAAAGATAATTTCTTCTACTTCAGAGATGAAAATTGATGGCTTTTACCTGAGGGTTAGTCCTTCACTTCAGTGTCTGGTAGTAGTGCCTCTTCTTTTCCAGTCTCTTTATATTTTCCCAGCCCTTCCCCAATCTCCTCAGCCCCCTCCCCAGCTTCTGAGAAATACAAGGCACAGAGAGACCACAGCCCAGAATCATCCCTGGCTCCTCTGGAAAGAAAGCAAAGCTTCTACTTCAGGCAGCTCCTAAATTTAGCTGGGTTGAATCTGGGATTAAACCATCAAAGCAGGGAATAAAACCAAGGCGTCTCAAGTATTAGGCTGGAGTCTTAACACCATCCACTACATCGTGCTGGGGATTGCTGCTATCCAGCAATCCAAGTGTGTAACATTAAAAATGACACTGATAAAGACCAGCATTGATATCAAAGCAAGTAGAGATCAGACCTTTAAAAAGGACAGTATTTAGCATACATCATCACCTCCCCTCTACTTTTTAGTTTTCTATTTTTTTTAATTTTTTTTTTTTTTGGGGAGAGGAATATTTGTATTAAGCCTGATGTTGTTCGTATAGTGCTGGAGCAATATCCAGCTTTCCATATGCACATGCAGGGAGGTGCCACCATCCCTCTCCCCATGACCTGGCACCTTTACAAGGTACCTTCATGCACCAGGCTGCCATGGCATGCTGCAGTGCAAATGGACCCTGTGTTTTGCTCCGTGACGGTGTTTAATTGAGTCTGTGAGCAGTTGGTCAGGTAGACAGCCCTCCATGAGTCACGGATGCTTATGCTCAGGGAGCTGTGCCTAATGGAGGCAATTGCATAACTTTGGAAAGAGCAGCAGAGCCAAGGCACACCCCTGGGTAAATGGTGCCTGATGGTATGCTTAATTATAGGTAACATGCCTGGCTGTATGAGCTCAGAAATCAGAGATGGAAAAGACCTGCTCCATAACCTAACCACTACCGTGGCGAAGCATGTCTCCCTTCCTGTTGGAGGCAGTGAGCCTTTCACTGCTTTGCTTCGCAGGAATAGTCCACATTATCTACCACGCTCCTACTTCTTGCTGTTTCTTGTTATTATCTTTCATTACTTTCTGAGTCAACCCATTTCCAGCAGTTAAGGGCTCCTTACAGACACCACCTACCACCTGCTCAGTGCTTTACTGAGCACACCAGCTTGCACCCATCCTTCAAAACAGGGAGTGGAAGCAGCTGCAGAGAACCCTGACCTCCCTGCAGCCACACTGAAATTCTTTCCGTCCTCCTGCTGCTCTTGCCTACCCATCTAAGGCACCTTCCATTTGTTTGTTGATTTCTTTCTGCTCTGCTTGCTGTGTGACAGATATCCTGAAGGAAAAGAATAGGAAATATATAAGGACTACTTTCCTTCATTTTTTTTCTTTTTCTTCTTACTGAAATTTATACATTTTAGTGGTTCTTGCCCTCAGCTCCTTGAATTTTTTGCAACATCACTGGTGCAGCAAGTCCCGCTAAAACAGGACCCTGCATGCACAGTGCTAATCCCAAGTCACAGCCTTCTTCCCTGTTATTATCTGCTGAGCTCTGATGTGAGATGCGTCACCACAGGAAGTTCTGCCAAATTTTTCCGTCTGGTAAGTGAGGAAACACCTCATGCATACAACAGGGAGTTCAGATGTGCATTTCTCCCCACCAGAGTCAACAGATTCAGATATTTATTTATTTATTTATTTTGTTTTTAACCCTGAGATGGCTTCTGTGCACTTTTGACCTGCACTCAGTTTGAGCAGCGATTATCTTTTCACAAACTAGAAGTACATACGGCATCAATGATGCATTTATTTAAGTATGAAATACCAGCAATTGCAGTGATTTATCTCCCCTTCTATGCATTCAGCACTGGAGATAAACAACAGTG
Source organism: Dasyornis broadbenti (assembly GCA_013397935.1). Taxonomy (NCBI): domain Eukaryota; kingdom Metazoa; phylum Chordata; class Aves; order Passeriformes; family Dasyornithidae; genus Dasyornis; species Dasyornis broadbenti. Next base: position 1,575,602 of record VZRN01002244.1, read on the forward strand.
AAAAGAAAGGAATGGGTCTGAAACTCAGGAAAGAACTTCCTGTGTTCCGGTGACAGGCTCCTAAGCAAGCTGAGGCTGCCAGCCAGCTCAGGAGCAACGAAAGCTTTCAGACTTGTAGCCATAGTCTTTTAGTGGACCTCTTTGGGCATTTGTCAGGAACAGAACATTTTTAAAAACAGGTTTAAAAAAGGAAACAACCCAATTTTTGTTGTCAAATGCAGAAAAACTTTAGAAAAGAAAGTATTTGAGTGTAACCAAAACTTTCGTACAACACTGCAGAACTGTCTTGGTGCTATGATTTGGGACCAACCGATTACTCTCTGACACTTGGAAGTGATGCTGGAAGAGAACTGCCTGTATCACCCCATCACATTTGCTCATTTCTTATTGCAATTTTGTGGTTGTTGGCACAAAATATGCTGAGAGGTGCCTGGTTTCCTGACGACAGGCTTGGTGTACGCTGGTGGAACACGTCACTGGCTGCCAAGCTGGAGGAAGCAACACAAAACACGGTCTAGGGGGCTCCAGGGATAGTAAGAGGATGTTAATGCACTAAGTAAGAGCCTGATTTTCCCAGAAGTCCTGATATCTAAAAGATAACACTTAAAGTTGTGAACCAAATAAAAACAACCTTTTCTCCCAAAGAATAGTTCAGGAAAAAAAAAAAAAAAACAAAGGCAGATGTAGGAAGGTCACATAATCCAGAACTAGTCAGAGGCATCCAAAGATCCAAAGTAAAGCTTTAAAAAAACAAAAACTCACTGCATAATTTAGACCAATTAGTCTCATTGCATTATTCTTATTCTGCAGCCCAAAGCAAGCTCCTGACTGCCTAATGAGAAAGAGCTATTTTGCTTCCAAAATTCATCATCCTTTCTAAATTTAAAAGAAATTGAAATTTCATAAGTTAAACAAAGGCATATTCGGGTAAAAATTTTCTGAGAATCTTCTCTGTCACTGTGACATGTCTGTTCCTTCCGAGGGACAAAAAGTGATACAAAAATACCCTAAATGATGCTTTAAAATGTCAGTAAGCAGCAAACTTGTGAGCATCTGCTCTGGCCTGACACCAAAGAAGCAGCAGCAGCAAAATAAAATATTTATTAAATATGGTTCAAAAATTTATTTCAGAACTCAAAAGGAAAAGGTTATTCATCCCTTCTGCTCTTGAGATTTTTTCACCTAAAATGGCCAAAGTTTTTGCAGTTGAAGAAATAAGAAATATTTTTAATTTGAACTGAATGAGAAGAGGGATGCTGTCATTCTTGTACATTGCTTATATTTCAGAGGAAAGCCGCACCTCTCACACAACAGTGTGTTTTCCTCTCTTTGTAAAAAAGAAATGGTAATTCCTCATGGCAGTCGTGTGCTTGCAGTGCATCACATGAACCAAAGATCTGCTGGAGATCACCTTTTCCAGGGAAACATAAATCTCAGGTACCCAAAGAGAAATTGCCATGAATGTTTGTGGCATCTTTACAGACAAAATATTTATGCTTGGGTCAAATGCTTTAGCCTTTGAATGGATGAATAAATAAACAGCACTTCTGGATATGAGATGAATATTCACTCTTTTCTAAAAGAAAAAAATCCACACAAATAACATATCTTTAAAGAGTAAGCAAACCCTTAAACCAGCAACCTTGAAAATATGTTTATCAAAGAAGGGTTTGTGTGAAAATACATTTTCTAGAAAAACTCATCTCTGAGTGGCAGACCAGTTCCTTCTAAAACATAGCTCAAACTCAATGAATCTGTGCTTGGAAGTGCTGCTCTGATTTAGGACATCGGAAAACAAAGTGGCTTCCACTGTTGGGAAGCGGAACTTCCTCAGTGGGAGCTTTGGCAAACTGATGCAAGATTTCTGCCATCCTTCTGAGTCCCCAGTTTGCTGGGAGGTGCAGATAGCAGCCTGTGCTTTTTGCTGATAAACACCTTAGAGCCTCATTTCCCAATATTGAACTTCTGGGAATTGTGTTTACATTTAATAAAAACCCATTAATTTAGATATGAAAAGCTACTGCAGCTGCTCTTCGACTATCCACTCCACAGGGGTATCTAAAATTTCCATGTAAAATTTTTTTCTCCGTGAAAGCCATGGACTTCCCATTATTAGTTATCCAATGCCATGCACCATTTAAACAGATACTGTAACTGTCAAATCCAGTTAAAAAACAAAAAAAAAAGATGAAAAGGTTTTGTGCTGATGCTCTTTCCAGGATCCTCAAGAAAAATGAATGAAATTCATAGTCTTCTGGCACTTACAGCATGTCTAACCTGAAGCCATCATGCTTATTAGAGCCTTGCCAAGAATATTTTCAAGTTTTGACTGAGCAATTCACCTGAAACAAATGCTGAATTCTCCCAGACATTGACTCCAATGCTTTACCATTTCTATGTGCTGTGAACACATACATTATACACGGACCCAGGGCTGCATCTTGACACATGGAAGTTCTTAACTTCCTAATCTCTAAAGTAGGTGAACGTAGTTTATGCTTCTGCAAAATTCCTTTAAATGACACATTCTAACATTTTTTTGTTTCTGAACAAAAACCAAAACACACTGAACAAAACTTGGGTTATTAACTGGAGTCATTAAAATGCCATGCACAATACACCTCAAAGGGGAAAAAGAAACAATCTGGAATTGCAACACTGACATTGATGTGTTTTGAACCTTTGTAATATCCAGCATTGCCCAAGAATAAATCTGCAAGGAAATTATAAGAAGTTTCACTTTTGGACACAATGTAATATATCAACTTCAGCAAGAACAAAATCTATGCTGAAAAGTTGAGAACAGCACGGATAGAAGTCGAATGGCTGCTTTCTGTCAGGGGGTTGGTGCAGTCAGTGGGGCTGTCTTAGGTGGGCAGGGAGGTGCCTGGCAAGCATCCCGTGCCCTGGGAAGGGGAGGGCAGGGAAGAGTGGGCAGGTTATCTGCTGCCTCCCTGTCCTCCCAAGAAGGAGACCAGCACTGGCACTCAGCTGGAGACTTTGCAGCCTTGTCACAGAATTTATTATATCTGGGAGCCATTTCCCTCCTCCCCAAAGAGAAAGTTTTCCCTGGCATTTAACCTGGATTTTGTTGGCTGAATTTGAAGTCATTAATTTATATCCTTTCTACAGAAACCAAGGAGGACAGAGTAGCTCCAGTAACATTTATGCATTCTTTAATACTGCAGCCTGGTCCTGTACCACTGTCCTTTTTAGGACAACAATAGGTTTAATTCATCCATCCTCCCTTCAATGATCACAGGCCTCAGAAACATGACCTCTCCCACTGCTGCTCTCTGGACTAACTCCAGTTTCTCCAGACCCTCTGGAAATGCATCATCTGCCATACTCCAGCTGAGGCAGTATCCATGTGGAGCAGGACGGAAGGATTATTTCACATTTCTCGCAGGCTATGTGCCTGTTTATAAAGGCAGTGGATGTTTGTGTTTTTTGTGGCAATGCAACTCTACTGACTCACAGGCAGCCTGTGACACAGACCCTGCAGCCTCCAGAGCCCACTCCATGGGTGCACCTCCTACACATCCACCTCTCACCCCACATCTGAATGATCCTGCCTCTACTGACTGCTGCCATGGGTAATTCTTTCCTCATCATGATCACACTAAATGAAAGAGTCTTGGGGTACCCCTGAAAATCAATTTAACAGCACTTCATTAAACTTTTTTTTTTTTTTTTAAGGCATCATTGTCAGCAGATGGCAGCCTAGTAGATGGCATGGGCATGGTTCAGAGCCCATGCCACCAAGGTGTCCATCTTATCTGTCTGCTTTGTAGGTAGGGAGGAATGTTGATCCAGAAATGGTTTTATGGGTGAGCTGCTATGGAGCAGAGACCAACCCTGGGAAAGAGTTTTGCAGAGAGTGGCTCACCAGTTCACATCTCCTCTTCTTCCCTGACTCCAGCAGGGAGACTGGGCTCAGCATGCTTGCAGAAAAGCTGCCCAAGCAGAAAGCCAATTTCTAGCATCACCCCCTTTACAAACAGTCTTTCCTCTGTAGTTGTCTCTGCTCATCTGGAATCAATCTAAGGCCATGATGAAATACATGCCCTCCACACGGGGAGGTGGGAATTTTGCCTGGGGGTCCTTGCACACACAGACACACACAGACACACAGACACCTCAGCCATGGGAGTCACTGGCTGGGGTCAGACTCCCAGCTGACCCCCAGGACCATGGAGGAGAGAGGGCAGCAGCACAACTCCCTCCACAGACTTGCCATCCTTCCCAGCCCTACAGGGATGATGAGATTTGGGGAGCAATAAGCCTCCATTCTTCCAGTGGTGTTGCTCAAACAAACACCACACAGGATGGGACTTTCTGTTCTTATTTGTTACATCCTTTCACAGTACATGGGAGATGCTCATGCAGTAAATCTAGTTCAATCAGCTATTTATTTATCATACTCTCCAGAAGGAGCTTAGGCTCTTGAATAAACATGCGTTGAACTAAGTGGGGCTGTTTTTTCAAAATGTCTCTCTAGCATTTTTTCCCCTGCGATCTGTGCAAAAATGCATGTTTATAAACAAATTGCTAGATCTATTTATACTATAGCTCAAGACATTTAGACAGTAGCATCTCAGTGACTTTTGATGGAGGCAGCAAATGGGGCTGGAAGTTGATCTGACAGGAAATAAAAGCTAAAACTGTTTTTCTAAAAACAACAGATAACATTAACAAGCTGGAATGAATAAGAACATGGAATCCAGATCAAGGCATTGGATGCAGCACTCTGTGTGCTACAGAATCCTCTGTCAACTGAAAGAGATTCACATTTATAGAAGAAAAACAACAGCAGATTTCAATCATACAAGAACAGAAGTGGAGCAGATCTACCAAAATCCCCAGCAGGATCTCATGTTTAGCAAGAGAAAATTTCATGGTGAGCAATATACAAAATAATAAAATAAAAGCCAAGACTAATAAATGACTTGAATCCATAGACATATTTTTTGGATGACTGGTTGAGAAGGTCAGCACGATCTCCATAGTTTGTTCTAGAAGAAATCTTGATTAGATCCGTTCATACAGATCTTTATCACACATGTGAACTTCAAGTTTTACCATGACTCTAAAAGCAAAGAGCAGATGCAGGATGGAAATCATCCAAATTAAAGATGGAAACAAATACCCTTGCAGCAGTGTTGTTGTTAATGCCCCTGGAGGGGTACAGCTACACTGAAATACAAAAAAAATTACAAATGTAGCAATTTTTTATCCTGGTAATATAAGTGTCAGATAAACAGTTCCTAACAAGTTCATGCAACCAAGACAGCTGGGGGAGGGAAAGCACGCAGCACCTGGATGACTAGTATTAGACATAATGAGAAGGAAAAAACAGCCATAAAATGTTAGCATACTGCAGCTTCTGAGCTGCCTGCATACACAATCCATTTACAGCCTGAGCAGCTCTGGCGGAGCCTCTGGAGGAAGCAGTGTTCAGCAGACGGCTTTGCAACACCAGCTCCAGGAAGTCATCAATCAGCCTGGGGAGAATTATGCTGAGATTCTGCCCAGATGAGAGGTTATCAGCAGAAATAATGCTCCTGCCGACAAAAATGGAACCAAAAATAGAAGCTTGAATACCTAATCAAATTGCAACCTTGTTGTGATCAGCAGGCAAACTCAACACCCTGTGCCAGCTGGATGTCCCTAACCTCCTTCGGAAGGCCCTGTGGAGACACAGCAGTGTTGGTGGCAGCATTTCAGCATGTCAAGATGACACATTGGCAAGAAATAAGCGAGCTCTTACATGAGCTAGGCAGTTTTGACTGGAAATGAAGTGACTCACACCCAAGTCATAAGCAAAGACAGCCCCATGGGGCCAGAGTGAGCATCCTGCTCCTGCCCCACGGGAGGTGTCCGGGAAAGAGCAAGAGAGCAAAACACCTGCAGAGGGATGCTTTTCTGTTTCCTGCTCCACATCACCTGTGAATGAAGAACCTCGACCAAAGATTCCCATCCTCCTTGATAAAGAATCAATTTGCAATTGAACTGACAATTCAAAGAAATGAAGGCACTGTAAGTAATACCATGCTCAGTGAGGGAGTACACATCTGGATACAGAGGAGCAAATAAAATAATAGACAGCTGAGGTGTGAAGTGAAAAGGTGTGAACCCCATTAGTCCACCTCAAACCCTAGGGGAGTTATAAAGCACATAGATAATGGGGCTCCAGGCTCCTGCTGTCTAAAGTATCTGACAGGAATGTTGGCAAGAAAAAAATGGCAAGAAACTTTTATTTTCTGGCATAATCACCGTGTCTGGATCAGGGTTTCAAAGTCAAATACAGTTTCATATGACAAGGTAAATATTTTCTCCAGCCATGAGTGTCGCACTCATTGTTTCCACCCATGTCAAATCCAGGGATGAACTGTGAGGATCATATCTAACTGGCAGCAACTACTAAGATATTGTGGGGTTCCAGTCTAGAAACATTCCTCCCCTTCCCTCAAAATGGCTAGCTGCCACCTAACAAATCTATGGTCAGAAAAACAGCCCCCTGTGCGTTGAAGTAAGGGGAATATTTCTCCTCTTGACACCTTCAATTGTTACATGCACAAACTGACAACCTTTGAAGTCAAAAAACTATACATGGAAAACTGTACTTCAGCAAGCACACAAGAAAAAGGTGTTTATTTACAACAACAGAAAAGAAGTCTACGTTGAATTTCTATGAATTTAGAACAATTAAAAACATAAAAACCCATTAACATTTACTATTGCCCAAACCTTTATAAAAGGCATATTTCTCATTCTCATCCATTTCATATTCTTCAGGAATGTTGTCTTAAAGTGGAATTTTATTTTTCATATAATCTCACTGTATGTTTAGTTACTAAACAAGGAGACTTCTATTAAGTTTTCATGTGGAAAAAATATGTAGCTCCTCTGATGAGGAAAACTGCTTTCTACTTCCATAGTTTGAAAGATGAATAATAAAACTCTTCTTTTTCAAAAGAGCAATGGTAGCTTAAGTTAGCCCTTTTGCTGGTCCTAGCAAATAATAAAGATATCCTACAGTGCCTTTTATATCTTTACCCTCCCCTAAGAGCTAAGTATATTCTAGCCATGATGGATAAGAACACTAAATGAGCAAATCTGTTGGAAGTCTATCTTCAGAGGATGAGTACAGGTGCTGCACATCTGGTTGTGCACCTAGTGGTAAATATTTGAAAGTGCTCAGGAAAATAAAGGAAGCAGGGATCTTAAACAGGAAGGGAAAGTATAAAAGGGGTCAGCAAGGGGTTAGCAAGGAATCCTCCTAGCAATGTAAAAATGAAAACGCCACCAAAAAATCCACAGTAAGAAATGGAAATTCATCAAACTTATTCCACTAAAAGCAAGTTAGAAGTCCATGCTGTCCTAGGAAGCAGGAGGCTCTGCGGCTTCAAGTCACAGTGTCTCACTAGATAAGTTTTTCTAATTTTTACCTCTGCTTCATTGTTCTCACGACTTCTCGTACTTGTACTATGATGTATGATATCATCTGCAAGGTCACTGACCAGCCATTATGGACCAATTTCCTTACAAGCTGACTTCAGATCAGTTGCAGATGACTAGGTTTTTTGTGCCAATGATGCTGAGCATCTGAAATTGTTTTATCATGCAGACAATTGCCTTGTTTTTGTGGAAGGAAAAATTTCATCTACTCCATTTCATCAGAAATCAGGAACGCATTAGAATATTTTTGTCATATAAACATTGTAGATTTATATATTTATGAAAATCTCAATATACCATAGCATTTCTAGGCCATTTACAGAGCTTGACAATTTTGCAAAAATATTAATGTTAGCTGTAATATATGATTACAGAGAGAGATCATAAAATCACCTCTCTGTTGTAATCATAGTTTGATAAAATATAATTTTTTTTTCCACTGCTGATCAGCTGTTTTTAATGCTAAGAGGTTACCCAGCTGATTCTTACACCACCACGATAGCAAGGCTGGAAGAAGCTCTGTTTTTTCTTTGTAGGTCTGAGCTGCAGGTTGCAAGTTTTGTACAGGAAGCCTATTCCCATAAAAATGTTTTACAGCTATACATTTTCTTTACAATATCCTCTTAGTGCTTGGAATTGTTTGTCTCCTTATCTGTTGCTTATTTTAATTTTGTAGAATTTCACTGAATGCCACACTCACTCTTTAGTGTTTTCAGTAGGAGTTATTATACTTTTACTTTGATTGCTCAACATAAATCTTTTCAGATTTACTGTGTTTGAGACTAGATTTTAACAGCAATACTAGAATTGTTTCCATCTCAGGCAGACTATTTAACCATACAGCATAGTAAATCTCTTTTTTTTTCTTTTATTTTCTTTTTCCTTTTATTTTTTTTTTCTTTTTTTTTCTTTTTCCTTTTTTTTTTTTTTTCTTTTTTTTTCTTTTTCCTTTTTTTTTTTTTTTCTTTTTTTTTCTTTTTCCTTTTTTTTTTTTTTTGGTGTTTATTGGTTTTTGGTTTTTTTTGGGGGGTGGGGGGAGGAAAAAAGGATGTTTCTACTCTAAGTACACAGCACAAATTTGCCTTTATCCAGAACAGTATTTCTTAAAATGAATCATCCATGAAAACAGATAGGTTTAAATTACAGAAAAAATGCTCTGCAAACTAATCAGTGTTGCAAGAGCAGAAACAGCTCAGGAGACTGGGAGAGACTCCAGTTCCACAGCATTCATCCATTCCCCCAGTCCCCAGCCATTCAGTCTTCCTGTCATCCTTCTGCCCTTTGGGAAACTGTTACGTTTTGGTTAATGCAAGACTAAAAATCTGTCCAGAAATGGATGTGTTAATAGGGAGTAAGAAACAAGCCATTCTTTTATGATTTCCAGTAGGAGAGTCACACTGTAGAGGCTGTACTGAGTTTTTTGTCTTGTAGTCCCTATCAAGAATTTTGTTACATACATAAATTTGGGACAGCATATTTAAGTAACAGATAACCACAGAGCATATCATCCAAGCATTCCCTTGCCTGTTCATGAAAAGAGTTGACTACACAGCACAGTGTTTCTGTCTGTGGTTTTGATGAGCTGAATCCAAACCCAACCATTTTCTGTTCCATCTGGGACCATAAAACTCAGAGCATGTCCTGGAAGCACAGGCGTTTTAGATGCAGAAGGAAACTTTCTCAGCAATTGCAGAGGAGCCTGGATTACTCTGAAGCACATAAGGTTTAGGCTGTTCATTTTTCAAAACCTTTCCTGCCATGAAACACTGCAACATGAACTTATCTATTTCAAGCACAAATTTCTTTCTGCCTCCTGTTTGCAGAGGTCTGCTCAGGGACAGGAGATGAAGCAGAGCTAAATTCCTGCCCCTTGTCTCCTCACCAGCCAATGCAGCCAGTCAGGGTCACAGGAGACAGCTCATCTCAGCCAACACCCAGGCCCAATTACTATATTTCAGCCTGTATACAGTTATTTGGAGAAGTGGTTTTCATAAAACAGGGTAGTCCAGTGACTTCAGAAATATTTGCAGGAAAAGCTCTGTGATGTATGTACTTCTTTGTAGAACAGTGAACCCTGAATCACATCTATCATAAATCAACACCAATACACACTGCTGATGGCCTGAAGATTGTGCCAGAGGGGAGCACTACACTGTCCATGTCCTGATCTGCCTTTCCCTGAAAATTTTCTTCTGACCAACATTTAATCATAGAATCATAGAAAGGTTTGGGTTGGAAGGAACCTTAAAGATCACCTAGTTCCAAACCCCCTGCTGTGGGGAGGGAACTTTCACTAGACCAAGATACTTAGAGGCTCAACCTGGTCTTGAAGACCTCCATGGACAGGGAGTCCACAACCTCTCTGGACCAGTTCCAGTGTCTCACCACTGTAAAAAAGTTTACTGTCTCACAGTAAAGAAGTTATTTACAATACCTAATCTAAACCTACCCTCCTTCAGCTTAAGGCCATTCCCCTTTATTATATCACTACAAACCTTTGTGAAAAGCTCCCTACAGCCTTGTTGCAATCCCCCTCAAGTACTGGAAGGTGCTATAAAGTCTCACAGGAGCCTTCTCTTCTCCAGGCTGAAAAGCCCTGGTTCTCTCAGCCTGTCTTCATAGAGGAGGTGCTCCAGCCCTGTGATCAATGCAGTGGCCCTCCTCCGGACTCATTCCGACAGGTCAATGTCTTCCTTGTGTTGGAGGCCCCAGATCTGGACACACTGCTCCAGCTGGGGTCTCACAAGCACAGGGTAGAGGCCCCAGCTGGGGTCTCACAAGTACAGGTCGAAGGAGGATTACCTCCCTCGACCTGTTGGGCTCCCTAGTCCTCTCCTTACAGACAGGTCTCAGGCCAGCGGTACCTGAAGTGTGCTTCTAGGAAGGGGAAGACAGAAAATGTGGGGAAAACTAGGATAACAATAAAAAGCAGATCAGATGGTGACTTCCCTCCTGACCTTCCTAGGTCAGAAGGAAACTCTGTATTGTGGTAGAGGCTGGCAGAACTGTACAGGATCTGATACACTGAGGCTTTTCTTGCCTTTCTCTCTTAAAAACATTAAAGTAGATCTAACTCAACAGCTTCTCCCCTCTTCCCCTCCGCTCTGTGACTGTGTTTGGCAGCAAGGTTCAGTACTGAGGTGAGTGCCAGCCCTGGGCAGCCCTGTCTCATGATCTGTTACAAAAGATTTCTCCACTGCAGGTAAGCAAGGAGAGGCACACAACACTTCCAAACTTCAGATTTTACAGATGAGTGTCTGAGTAGCTTTCAGACACCTTCATAGATGTCTAGCATTTAAAAATGCTGAAAACATCTGGTCTTAGCATTCATTCATTTTTGGTGGGAATTTTGTAGAAGTTTGTAAATACTAACAATATGAAATATACAGGGAGGTTTGTGTGGAGATTTTCAACATCAAGATTAACCTGATAATATTTTTCAAATATTTTAATGAATCAAATACACATTAAAAAAAAAAAAATTGTCCATCTTGCTTTGTTCAACTCATAAAACTCCCACTAAAACTGTAATATTTTATTTCAACAGAATTAGACACACGGGAAGAAAATCTATAAACATTTTAATGTCAAATGAAGCACATTAACTGTCAGACATCAGTATCTGCATTTCCTTTCTCCTAACACAGTTTGTTAACACCTACACAAATTCACAATATTTCTCCATTTCACTGAATACAGACACATTGTTTACATCTACCACCTCTTCTTCCTCTCTCCCTTTCTCCTTCCCTCTATCTGTCTCCATAAAGGTTTGACCGAAAAATTGCACCTAGCTCAATCACTGTCAGCTTTTTCAGGCATTTGGCTCCCTGTGTGCAAAGGCCGAGGACGAGTCCCCAGCTTTGAAATCAGACAGCCTGTGCACTAATACTTGCAGTTCCCAATGGGAACATCTTACTTTTGTTCTTCTTTCCCATTATTCTTTTTCCTTTCTTCTTTCCATGCTCTCACGCTCATGGTTGAGAAAGGCATAAACAGAGTCTCACCATGCCCCAAAATACATAGCAGCCCTTTGGGAAGTTTGACAAACTGCAATACATGTTTAGATTTCCTGACTCAGAGACAATGCAGAGAAGAGGGTTCTGGCAAGCTTCCTGGAGATGGGATGCAATTGCTCTGCTCTGCAATATACAGTATGGGTTACAGGCACTTTGAACATTTACAGAGCACCAGTTCAAGAGGAACAAATCATTTTTTAATCTTTGGGTTGTAATTAAATGCAACTTAATGCATTTTCTGCATATGAGAAAGCTGACTGGAAAGAAATCAGATTGCTGTGAGCTAAAAAGAAATTACACAAGACACTGCACAGAACTTAACTATGACACAGTTCCTTTCAAAGTGCCTCTCAAATTTTGCCATCTCATCCTCCTGTGACTTCTTTAGGAAATATGTATCCCTTCATCACTTCGTTGTCTATATGACCGCTCATTTCCTGCACACATGGCATTTGGGACCATTTACAAAATTTCACCAGATCCATGAACCCGGGGAATCTGGGGAAAATGGACTGGAATTTCCAGGTGATATTTGTGCACACTGCTATAAAAAAGATCTGATCTAACTTGACAGCCATACAAATAACCTGGTTTGTATTTCCAATCTTTGTAGCAGATATTAATATATTTGAACCTTTCCTGGCTTGGTTGGCCCTCAGCTTGTCTTCTCTACAGTGTGCTCTCTTTTGAGCATCCATGGCTTCCTCAACCACAGCTTTTTCCAAACTTCTTCTCCTCCATTGCTGAACTGCCTTCTCTTCTCCTTCAGTGCCCACAAATCCCCTGACAGGCAGATCCCATCATCCCCAAATCTCCTCTGGGTCAGCTCATTGCATTCCTCCACACTGCTCTCCCTAAGGCAAGTGAGACAGAAGCAGCTGGAAATTATTCTAAGAAATTCCAAATTCTTCCCACATATTTAAATTAGATTTTTCATTTCAAAATTCAATTTTTTTTTTCTGAAGTGAGTTTGTACTTGTAGATAACATCATTATTTATAATGCACTTTAACTCCAGTAATCAGTTTTAGTCTTCATCAATTTGCATTTTTATTAGTGTGATTCAACAGACCCAGATTTTTAAAATCAGGAAGATAATGTTTTCCGAAAAGCTGAACAAGTAGTACTTGGTCAAGCATACTGAAAGTAATCTCTTGAATTCAAAGAAGCTCTCGTGCAGAAGCAATGCTTTCTCTTTTTTTTTTAATTAAAAAAAAATTAAAAAAAAAATGAAAACAAACAGATCACAGAAACTTTAAATGAAGCTGGGAAAACACTTCATAAAGACATTTTTGTCTCACAACACTTATCAATAGTTTGTCTAGAAAACTCAATGCCCAAAACACACTCCTGCGCCTAAGGCACTCAGCTCCCCCTTGCTTTGTGGGGAGATGGCTTAGACTGTAGAGCACGCGATTCATTCTTGGAGTATCAGTATAATAAACATTATCATATTAAAATATCCTGGCTGATCATTTTCTTTTTTGGCTCACAGCTAAAGAAAACCAACTGTAAACTGCTTTGAGAATACTGAAGGGGTTTTTTCCCTTCCATGTGCAATGACATACTTTTCCTAATAGAAATGAAAAAAGCATTGGTAATGGATAAAATCTTAAGAAAAAACAAACCTGTTTCAGACACACCTCAGTCTCAAAACAAAGCTCCATCATACTGCAGTGGCACTGAGATTTTTATTATTTAAAGGCAATCTTTCTCAGTATAGGAAACCTTCAAGGGAGTAATAAGGCAATTCAAATGTATGTAAGAGGAAAAACAGGGTATACAAAACTTGAGACAGCTTACTGCATTGTTCTGAAATAATCTGTTCAAGCAGGCATGCTTTAACTCACAGGCACTTAAAAGTGATCTTGTTGCATTCTCCCAGATCGTGCTATCTGTACAAATATAGGTAGACAAACATTTTAATTCATAAAGTCATAGCATTGGTTACAATCATGAAGGCTGTGCAAATAAAATTCACAGAGGAAAAAACTCAAACTCTTCCTAAACGAACAACAACAAAAAAAAAACAAAAACAAAAACAAAAACAAAAACAAAAACAAAAAAAAAAAC
>VZRN01002244.1:1589258-1642313 GCA_013397935.1 Dasyornis broadbenti
AAAAAAAAAAGAGAAGACCATTAGGGAATAGGTTTTAGGAAGCAGTAAATACATCTGAGAGAGGCAAGGTTATCTGGGATTTATAAATTTTTCCAAATATTTATGCCAGGTGCTAAAAAGCAGCATTGCCCTTGCTTAAAACTATTTGGACAAGCAGGCTTACAGCTTCCCTCTCTGTGTAAACAGTATAGCAGCATTCTAAACAGATTAATAGCAGTATCAGTTCAAGTCAAATATTTGTGTAAGCTAGATGAGTAGAAAAGGTAGTCTAAGGGGAATATTTTAACCACAAATTCTAAAAGGTACAGAAGTGTCCTGCCTGCATGCAAACAGCCCACCTTAATCAAATCATTCTGTTTAAAATGAAAAGGTTTCATGTCCTAATCCATTATTTCCGGCAGCCTAAGAAAGATCTTCTCTCCCTTTCAGTGCTGTCAGAGATATTTATGTTTGTGCTAACCATCACAGCAGAGAACCTTCAAAATCAGGATTCAGTGACCAAGCACTAGACTGAGAAGGGATCACCAATTCTTTCTGATCTTAATATTGGTTTATGCAACAATTATGAAAGAATAACTAATGCTCAAATTTTCATATCTGCACCCAGTCGGAAGGGGAAGCAGTGGAGGAGAGATGGGGACCACACTGCTATGCCTTGTCACAGCACAACAGAGCCCCTGGACCTCAGAGCAGGCTGCCCAGACACAAACTGCTCCCATGTGAAGTTATTGATGCAGTTTTTTGATCAGTAAGGGTAACAGACGTGAGCATGGAATAGCTCCTGTAGTCCATAAAACCCACAGGAGAAACATAGATTTTATGCTGGTGTTCTGAATCAGACAAAATCGAGAAACACTAAACCAGGTCAAATTTATGAAGATTAAAAAAGCTGAGATAATGTTTGTCTGTCTCTCACACCCATGATCAATGGGTTTGAAGGAAAAGTTAGACATCCCCTTGCATATGAATCAACATCATTTGTTCTTTTCTGTCTTAATGTTTTTAATTTTTGAATTCAAGTAAGAATTCATTTCAAACAATGAACAGCTATGGAATTAGAGCAGCACATCACAGAGGCTGAACTATTTTATAGCTTAAATCTGATGGGTCATATTTCACCAGTGTTTTCAACATCTGCAGTTTTCTCTTGCATTGCGGAAAACAGAAGTAAAGGTCTTGCAGGAGAGGCACCAGAGAGAAGCAGCCAAGATATTTCATTGGTACAGCTGTACTGCCTCAAGAGCTGGAGGGAAAGCTTTCTCTGAGAGCAAGCGGAACGAGGAAGACTGACACAGCTACGTGCATTCACTGCTGGTTTGTTAAATGGGGCACTTGCCTTCTGCACACGAAGCAAAACAGCAATGGTTAATTGGTCTGATCATAGAGAGCCTGGTGGGAGCAGTCAATGAAAGGGAACTCCCCTTCCCTAAAGCCCAGTTTCTAAACTATATGGCACCTATGGGCTCTGGGGAGGCTACAAGTTCAAAAAACCCACCACCTTCAGGACTTGCCCATTTCTGCACCACAGTGGGAGGTAGTACAGCCCTAAATCTTGCTGTTTTCAGAACATCAAGCACAGTTTGAGAGAGCTGAAGGCGAGGAGGGACTGCTGGGTGCATCAGCAGCAAGAAAGGAGTACACTTGGAGGCAAACAGCTCCAGCGAAAGTAAGCAGGGAGCCTGTTAAGTCAGAGGCTAGTGACTTTTTTTTGCTTGGCACAGTAAGGGGCATTTGTGTGGCTCGTGCACTATGCGGGAGGTGATGCACCTGGTATGCAGCTCTACTAGGTCATCATCTCCTCTCCAGCCTCCACGTGTGGTCTGAATTTGTCTCTGTGTTAAACTGGAGATTCAAACCGTGACAACAGAGACCTATTAATAAAGGGGAGAAAAGGGAACTAAATCCTTTACATACAAGAGCTGCAAAAAACAAAACAAAACCTTCTGCAAAGGAGCAGCAGTTTGTCAGGGCAGAGTAGTCTTTTCCCCCATTGTTTTTTAACTTCATGCAGAGGTGTACAGGCCGGCCATAAAGGCTTTTGAGAGAGACACTACCTTACTGAGGATGCAGAACACCTTCACTTGCTGCAAGTGACTGCCCTGGGAGGAGCGAGGAGCAAGATGGTACTGCTTCTGCAGCCAGAGGGATGAGGGAGAAGGAGGAGACAAGTCCTCATGTGGATGCAGGAGCATCAGGTGCTCCCAGAGGAGGAGGCTGCAGTCTTCAATGCTGCCACAGCCAGGAGTCGCTAGTCTGAGTGCAAGAGTTTCTGAGCCAAGGGCAGCCAGCACACCACTTCCCAAATGGTGGCAATATCCTTATCAAGAGCCATGGGCTTTTGCAGAGACAACTCAGGTACATGGTGGCCAGAACTTTTACTCCCTTGCCTCACACCCTGTCTTCCTTTGCAGGGACAAGGGAGTCAGCCCACACATGAGTCTTGCATGAGGTCCCTGACAAAGAACCTTGTGCCGTCTCTGGTTTGGAAAAACCTTCAGGATCAGCAGCTCATGCTGCTGAATTCCTTCCGACTTCTTTTTGCAGAACAGGCTCCAGTGAAGAAGCCTTGTGTAGGACCTGGTTTTCCAGCTGGTTTTCAGCATTCCCAGCTGAGCTTTCTTGCAGGAAATGTGCACCTTGGAGCACAGCCATCTGCATCGGCTGTAATCCCAGAGGCCTTCCTGTCTCACTGGGGCTGGGGATAGGAGCGGTGGAGCCCAGCACAGGAACTATTCTGTCCTGTCCCAGCCTCAGAAAGGCAGAAAGTTAAAAAGAAATCACAGAACAACCCAAAATACATGACCACAATCCACTGTTGCTCAGCAGTGGCACTGGTCTGATTGCTGCTGTTCACATGAAGTTTAGAAAGTCTTTGTTCAGCCTGAAAAATGTCCTCCCATCTGAGCCTCAGCCTGCAAGAAATGCTCACAATAAGAAAATCCACAAATGTCAAATATTAACTTTTGCATGATTACAGACAAGGGTTATAAATCCTGGGCTCAAATCTGAGAGATAAATGGGTTTGGATTAAATGGTTAATCTTCAGAGGCTTGAGTGCTGAATTTCAGCTATTTTATTCAAGTACAGAGGTAGTGCTCTAAGCTGCTATACATGTTTCCTGGAAATGTCATTGCCAAAGAAAAATTGCTGAGGACAAGTGGGACTAGATTAGAGTTTATTCTAGAGGATCAGGAAATAGAAATGGTGTTTTCACTTAGATTTAGATGTCTGGTTTTCAGAGGAGTCTCCTCAACAAGCAATGCTTCCACTGAGTTAGATTTGAAAATGAGTTGATCTCTCTTTCAGAGGATGATGACTCCTGGTAGTTACAGCCCTGGCTCTCGTGCCACAAATATTGGCTTTCAAATGTTTGTAATCATAATTAGTCTTCCAGGCACATTTCCCCAGAATGTTGGGTTGCTTCCAGAATACAGGCCAGGATCTTTGTCTTGGATGATGATACCTCTTCTCCTTTCAGGAGTTACTGGACTGGCAATTGAGTTAGAGTCATCTAACTGGTCAGACAAACTGAATCATGCAAACCAGTCTCACTCATCAGAGGAAATTTCAAATTCTTGCTCACACAGGAACACAGGAAAGACTCCCACATTTTTAAATGATTAATCAAAGATACAGTCATTTGTGAAAGAGGTTGAAAATATGGCACTGTCCTTATACTGGTGTCAGAAGTGCTATAGACACAGCACATACTTCTACTTTGCACCAATGGATTAGTTCAAATCTACCAAACATGCTATCACCTATTCTAATTTACTGACAAAGACATTTAATTTGCACAGTGTTGAGAGAAAACAAACTTCCATCTCAACTAAAAATAAAAATAATAGCTCAACTGCATACAGGAAGTATGAAATGCTCTTCAAAACAGGAAGGAGAGGATGCTTTCTGGATGAACAACTCATCTAGATGCACATTGTTTTCTACTCCAAGTGGATTTCGTTCCAGATGAGCAATTTTTTGTATTGCTGCTTGTGTAGGTGGGATACATTACATGTTTGTCTTTCATTAGTAGACTTTAGTTTATTCAATTAATAAATATTTAAAATAAAAAAGTTCACGGAAGTCTGGTCTTTTAGATACAGCTCTTGAATATAAAGCTCTGCATTGAAAAATAAAGTCACTTGAAATGTAGTTTATATCCTGATAACTTTTTTTTAACATCTTGATGTTGTATGGTAATATTATACTATAAGAGGGTAAAAAAATACATGTTTGGGGGGTGCGGGGGAGTCTAAAACAAGGATTTTGAGACTGAAACAATTTTTAGAAAAGTTACAGGAAGCCCAGTTAAATGGATGCCAAAAATTTTCCAACAAGCCAAGCCAAATTCTATGTAATCTAAGGAACATCAGAGGAACACTCAGAGCCTTGCTATGATTATCTGTGTCTGTGCCTCAACGCAGTCCAATTTTCAGTGCAGTGTGACTTAGGAGGGTGTTCATAAACCTAACCTTCCACATAACTCACATTAAAACTGAATTAAGCATCCCGCTGAAGTGCCATACCACATGCTTAAGTACCACAAAAGGTATTGATTGAAGTGAAATTATTCCAAACTCAGAAATACCTGAAGCATTCTTGCCCTCCAGCAAATCATGTGCTACAATTGAGCTGGCAATGGCTTTCATCCAGCTAACAATGTAATGATTTCTTATACTCTGCAGAGATCGGATTGTCTTATTCCCACCCTCCCTTCCCTCCTTCTCACAATTTAATGGCAATTAATATGCAAACACACAAAAGAGCTTTATTCTTAATGCACTGACTTGTAATTTAGTACGTGGAACCTCCAGAACGAGTCCACTGCCACATCAGCAGAGACACACCACTCTGTATGGGTGCAATCTTTCCCACAGTACCCTCTGAATTCAGAGACTGGCAGGAACCAGACCTTGCCAAGCTTTCATGATGAATCAGTTATACTTAGGAGTCTCACACACCTCCACCAGGACAGAAATAAACTGCACTTAAAATAGGGTTTTTCTTTTCTCTATCCTCCCCCTGCTTTCTCATCTTTTAGATAGATGTATTCTTTGGCTTATTCCTACTCACAAGAGGAAAACAGAGGACGCATTAGGCTGGTAGTTCAATGTACAAAGATGAAAGGCTAAAAATCGAGCCAAAGAACCATAAAACTTTCAAAGCTAACTGATGAAACCTTCTGGATGCTGACTGAGCGTATATATTTGTGTGCCTTTACAGATTATTCTACAGATGAGAAAGGACCCTTCGTATATTTTTTTTTCTACCACCTGAGCCAGTCCAAGCAAAAGAACAAGCCTTGATGGCTCGTGCTTGCACCTCCCAGCCCTGCGATGCAGGATGCCAGGGAAGTCCTCTTGCTGGGGATGGTCACCAAGAACACGGACTTTGAGGCTAGGCTGCCCTATTATAAGATGTCAAAGCAAAAATCAAGCAGAGCCGTGGCTGTGCAGAGGTCAACACAATTAGCAGAGAGCTGTGGTGTTCTTCCCTCAGCAATCCAAACTGCTGGAGGCCAAATGAGAGAGTCTGGAACAGTCACAGCAAACTTAGGTCTGGAAGAAAAATTCTTCATTGGACAGCATGTTTGTTGTCCAGCCCAGAAATTGCAGGTGTGGATCTCAATGGCCTATCCAACAACTTACGGTGGGGAATACAAATTCGCAGCCCTCTGCAGATGAAAGGAGGTGCCTTGAGGAGCTGCTTGACTATCCAGAAGCAGCAAGGCGCCTGGAGGGGCCCTGTACAGCTCGTGGGGTGCCTTGCCAACACCAACACTACAGAACCTGAAAAACTCATTAAAATGTCTGTGTTAGACTAAGAGGCGACCCCTGATCAGACGAAGGGGACAGTCATTCACAGTACAGAAAGAGCAGTACAAAATGCTTGATGTTCATTATGCACATCATGAGCATCAATCCTTCCATGGCACCAAGTAAAGCTGTCACAGCGCTGTTCTTTCAGTCTCTAGCTTTTCACTCATCAGGCAGTGGTGAGCTGTGATCACCTGCCATCCAAACCAAGGACAAACATCCCACATCCAATCACAAGCAGTTTGGGTCTTTGAAACAGATGGTGAAAGAAATACCCTCTATTAATCAGAAAATTCTGCTTACAGCTTACAGGGAAAAAAAAAAAGAAGAAAGAAGTTTCCTTTCTCTCAACAAAATACGTTCTCAACAGCTCAGAAAAGCTGTACTTTCTACATGCAGAGACTTCTATGGTGCTGGTTATTTTCCAACTGATTCCCTGGTATTAAAACAGCACTTTGGCTGGAGGAGTTCCTTGGCCAGAGCAAGAGATGAATTTGAATTTCAAATCTCGCAGTCTGCACAGTGCAGACTTCCCTTTCAGGAAGCACTTTAGTCTTCTAGATTTCAAATTCCAGATTTTAGGAGACTTGGCAAAACACTAAGATCCGTAATTGCACATACAAAATACCGAAAGTATGAGCGGATGCCAACAATTCCATCCCGTTGCTTGCAAAAAATCCTCTCCTGTGAAGGACTTCTGATCCAGAAATGTATTACAACTGTTACAGCTCTTGTTTCTATCGTACAGTCAATGCAATTAAGATCCGAAATAAGACTGACTTCTGGTCTGGTACAGGAAAATAGTGCTAGAGAAGAGACCATAAAACCTAAGTAATTTTTCTAGTTCTCATTGCTTGGGTATCCACAGCTGGGCAGCAGGCAGTGTCAAAGCAGTAGGAGGGTAACTAGAGGAGCCTCGCTTGCCCAGGGACCTCCTCACTGCAGAAGGCACCAACCACTTGCCATCCCACTGACAGCAGCTGAGTAGCAGGTTCCCCCAGAGCCTTTGATCTGGGCCAAAATACAGCCTGTTCCCTGCTCTGCAAGACCATCACCTTCTACAGAGAAGGATATAGTCTCTTGAACTCATTGTGGCTCAGCAAGATATTCAAACCACCCCAGATTTTGGAGCCCTAGATGTATGGCTTAGTGTAAAATATCTCAAGAGACGCAGCTGAACAATTTCAGGAAAATGGATTTTAGCTGCTACTTTTTTTCTTGTGTACTGAGTGCTTATCTTGATGCTCTGTTACAGTTTCCTCACCATGCAATGAATCAGGAAGAGTAAATACACATGGACCTGAGGCAGTAGCCTGCTGATAAGTCTGTTCTACTGCTCACTAGTACAATCTAATGCTGTGCGTGATGAAATCAAACCAACCATCTTCCACAACACACAGTCTGCTGTAGTTATATTTTTCATTTTCTACAATGACAACAAAGCAAGTTTGTAAAAAAATATGTGCACCTCGTGTACATACATATATAAACATATACATATATATAAATTCCAGTACTGTACTTAGCCATGAATGGAAACAAGTCAACTTGACAATTAGCCAATATAAAGAGAGCTAAAAGAAATTTTAGCTCATACACCAACCCCTACTTCCCTGCCAAAATGTGGTTTAGCCATCACTTTTTCCTATTAAAAAAAGAGACGTGTAAATGTTTCCCCTGTTCCTGTGTTAAGACATGTAGAAAGAGGAAAAGTTACTAACAATGACTGTCTGGACAAAACTCCATAACTTCTACACCCAAAATTTTGGCATTATTGTGGTTGACAGTACTCAGAAATCAGCTGAGCCAGGATTCCTCCCTCAGGCAATTCAAATGCACAGAGCAAACAAAATACAGAAAAGAGAAAGACTGTAACATGTTTGATCTCACGCAGTCACTAACTTCAAGTATGGCTGCCTTTAGCACAACAACCTCTAAAGAGTTGTGTAGTTCCTCATTCTTAGAAATTTCAGTCTCAAGAGAGAAAGCTCTCAATCTGAAAAGAGTTTTAAATCATGCAGCAGTGAAGCTGCAGAAGGATTTAAGTGACTTGGTGAAACTTAGGAGAGTCAGCACCAGAGCTGAGAGCAGCACAACCTGATCTTGTAAACTCCTCTCACTCATGGTGAAGTCTTTAATCCTTTAAAAACTCAAAACACTGTTCAGGTAAGGAGTATTTTTTCAGTAACCTACTGTTTGCAGCTTGAATTCCCTGAAAAAAAAAATAGGTAAAACAGAAAGTAACAAATAAAAAAGGAGCCTAGGTCAGAAAGCAATATCATACCTTTAAGTGCTTTGACAGTTCTAAGTGTTTTCTTCCTGCTCAGGAGGCTTGTTGGCAGCCTTAGCCGACCTGCAGCCTGCTATGTCTTTAATCATCAGCCTCTGGCCGTGGTTCATCTGGGTGCTGCTTCTACGTTCCTGGTTAATTTTAGCCTTCCCTATTAGCATTAGGGGAGATGTGATGTCTGGCACAGAGGTAGAGGGGGCACTGGCCTTCAGGCTGGGGGATAGGGTGGAAATCTTATTGTAATTGTGACAGGCTTCTGTTTACACAGAGAGACGTGCAGTTCTGACACCAACACACAGGAGTCAGGTGACACAAGGCCAAGGACCAGTGCTCTGCTTCCCACTGCCAAGGGGGCAGGGGCTCCCTTGCTGCTCACTTCTCCCTCTTTGATAGTATTTAAAGATGAGAGCAAAGGGGAGAGCTTTGCTGCACTCTTTGGGTCTGCCTGCTTCCTGTGGCCTGAGGAGAGAGGTGTACAGATGGGCATGTGTTCCTCACAACATCCCCAAACAGGTCACACAGCCTGAAGAGCAGCCAGCAACTCTCTTCTCGCCCCAGGCAGAAAGCTGGGCAGACTCTGGCCATCAATCATGGGAAGAAAAGTCAGAAAGACTTCAACTTTTGAAATCTTGCATAAATGGCAAAAGCAACAGACTCTGTAAAGGAAAAGGCTCTGGATGTCTCTGTGGTTACTTTAAGAAGACACTGATATCTTCAGAGGTTTTTTTTTTTTCTTTCCCTCTGTACATCACAATTCAAGAGACATGGCCCACATTTATGGGCAGCAAATATATGAACTATTTCCCAGGACCATCACAGTAGGAGCAGGATCTTTCTGGCACACTAATTACGGGGAATGGTGAGGATGAACAAAGTACACTCCAAAACTCCTTGTAGATGCATTAAAGATGACATCTCTGCTCAGAGGCTCTCCCAGAGCATCCCGTCAGACTCTACCACTCATGTCACTTCATATTACTTGATGTGATGCCATACACGGCTGATAAAACCAGACAGATGTACACAACAATAATGTAATCGTGCCTCCAGAAAATGGCAAAATTAGTCCCCTGTGACATTGTGACCAAGTAAATTAAAGCCAGAGTGGAAAAAATATGTTTCACATGTATTTTTATGTGATTTACTATGAAATTATTCATTTAGTTTTACTCTCCAAAACTTCTTGCAAGCAGCTGGCCCTATCAAATAGGGACAGTCATACGGAGCGAATATAAACTACCCTTTTGTATGTGTAAACGAAGAGCAGACACAAAATACATCCTGTTGACAAAAAGATATAAAAACCAGCGGAGAGAAGGAGTAAGTTAGGTATGCTGCAACACAGCATTCGTTCCTTCAGCATCTCTTTCTTGAAAAATTATGATGCTTGCCATCACGTCAAATTAGAAGGCACCTTCCTTTCAATTTAACACTGTGCTCCTAGTCCAGGCCTCTAGCCTCCAGGATTTTAAGTCCTGAGCTGTGAGTCAGCAGAGCTACTGCATTGTTAACTAATTCAAGCCTCACTCACTCAGTCTTTATCAAAAGGATTGCAGTGCCATTACCTCCCTCCTGGGCTGTTTCACCACCTTTAAGGAGCTGAAGCTTTCCGTCTATCCTTGTTTGCTTCATCAAAATCTCTCTTTTGTTCAAGCTGCCATACTGGATCAGACAAAAGGTCCATTTCACCTGAAATTGTGGGGTCTAACAGCACTCCGTGGCCCTGGTATGCTGGCAAGGGAAACACTGTCCTAGCTTCTCTCACCCACTGAGCTTTCTCTGCTGTCCTTGATTAATACGTAGGTTATAACAATCATAAAGTATAAATATTTTTGCACAAAATGGAGCTATTATTGATGTTAAATCATCCTATAAAAGCACTTACGGTAGATTTCACAGATACTGGATAGCATATAAATGCTTTCTGCTGTCAAGCACTGTTTTGGGAAATATAAACACCTTAAGTTCTTTACGTATATAGAACACAGACTGCATGATTAGCCTGACCTGTCTTTAGCACTTCTCAATCCTTTCCCAATTCTATTACAGTTACCCATTTTCCCCTTTAAGACAGTAGCAGCAAACATCAGAGACAGGACTGAGGGAAACCAAGCCTAAATTCTTCTTCAAACACATTTTTAATAGTTTGGGTCCAAACATTTCAGTCATTTCTGAGAACAAAGCCTGAGGAAAAAACCATTTTTTAAGCTCACATTAAAAACCCACTGTGCACTTACAAGAAAAATGCTCCAGCCTTCTTGCTCTAAGGGTGGGACCTGGGATTTGGGTGCAGGAGCACAGGGACTGTGACACCCAAGCCATGACTGCAAGAGTGGGAAGCCTCAGAGGGGAGTTAGCAGAGGGACAGCAAAGAATGCAGCAAATGGGCAGAAGTGGCAGGAATCAGCCGGCAAAGATGAGAAATACCCCCACACAAAGGCATTGCTTACCAGAGCATCTCCCCGTCCCGAGGCCAAGACTGAGCCCAGCTTGCCTGAGGTTCACCATCCCTCTGTATAAGGAGATGGTGTCCAATGGCCTCTCCCTCTGCTCTTGCCTAGGTCCTTATGGATAAGCAGCAATTATGGATGGCCAGTAACTACATTATTTAAAGTGCCAGAGATCTGTGTAATACTTTTTAAGGCCTCAGGTACAGCCGAGGTGCCAAATAAATGCCTTTACAATGCTGTGTTACAAAATATTTGGGGGTAGAAATAGTCTTTTAAAAGCAAACTGGGAATTTATACACAGGGAAACAGTAAAAACCACTTCTTACAAGATAAAGTTTGGCAATATCAGCTAAAGCCTGAAGCAAGGCTGTCTCTATAAGCCTAAAGCTGTTCCTTTTATGCTTGTTTGTTGGGTTACTGTCTTGCAATTCCTCAAGTACTTAGAATTTTTTCCATACAATCCCTCACCAGAGTTAGTGCAAGGGAAAGAGAAGCTTTAGAAATACAATAGACTTAGATACAATATAAAACTGTTTTTATAATCCAGATTCTGTAGAAAATAACCTGTTTTGGGAGATGATGCTGGGGACTGCACATGAAAAAAGTTAGTTTCACATGTAGTGCAGCAGAACATGGACCAGCAAATCAGCTTCACTATTCACTTCTTCCTAGATAATACTAGATTAGACGACATAAACCCTTCACTGGGCTACTGCATATTCCTCTTTTTTAGGAACCTGAGCTAGGCTGCTCTGAGTTGTTTGTGAATTCCATGAGCACTCACAGAGTGGACCCCTCTGCCCCCAGAACACTACCAAATACCAGATTTTTCTCTTTTACCTTTCTTTGGCTAACTTCCCATGCACAAAATCATCATAATATATACTTATTTCAATGAAGCACCAGAAAAATAACTGTGGTAATGTTTGTGAAACACCAGGTTACCATAATAACAAGCATCAGGCTAAGCCAGAAACAAACTTTTTTATCATAAATATCACAGAGTAAATAAGAGAGACTGCTAAGTACTGAATAAGAAAAAGCTGTAATATTACTTGAGAAACAATCATCTACTCTGAATATGGAGGAGGAGAGACTTTGCATTCATGTGGTTAAACACTACCATTAAAGCAAGGGAGATGAGTTAAGAGTGCACTGCAGTTTGACTCCTGGTATTTCTTGAGTGTCTAATTTTACAAGCTTTATGACATTCTTCTAATATTTCTCCTGGGTAAGCATTTGATACAAAAACAAAACAGAGCAAAACCCAAACAGGCAAATTCTTGGCTGTTAGGGATAATAGCCCATCACTTGATAAACTTCTGTCTTTGAAAAAACACCTGGTGGAGTTTTAAAGTAGTTCTCTGAACTAGTTCAATTACCTTCCTGTAAGTAAGGAACTCTTAACTAACACATTGCTCTTGCAGTGCTTTCTCAAACTGCTGGGCTACTGTGCCTGCTGGGACCTGATCAGGCACCTACTCACGCAGCAAGTCTGGGGAAACACACCCGCTTGGGCAGGAAGAGTAGACTACTTCTTTTCGCTTCTAGAGCATCTAGCACAGCCCTGAGACATGCTGATAGGAAAGTGGCTGGCTCAGAGCACAGCTGTGTAACATATGCGTTTTACTAGGGTTGATGATTCATGATTTCTTTCTAGCAGTTTCATCTGGTTATTGTATTGGACAGAGTAAGGAGATTCCATAATGTGTGCTCTGGAGCCAAGGCAACAGCCACTCATTTGTCCCCAGCACCCTCATATGGGGATGCACCAACACCTGAGCTCACCCACAGGCACAACTCGCTGCAGTTAGTTGGCTTTTTTCTCTCCTCTTTTCTGGAAGCAGCTTATGGATGTGTGCGTGTGGGACTTCCTCGGCATCATACCCCACAAGATGAGCCAGCCTTAATTTCCCTGAATGCTACTTTGTTGAGAGTTGGCTGATGGTGCTTTGCTCCTCTTGCATCAGGCCACACTGGCCCTAGTGGGAGTTCACCTTCCCCACCCATTCCTGCCCTGAGCCAGAAGAGTAGCCCCAAAGCAAGAGCTGCTTCCTTCCTCCCACCTGCCATGGGGCAGGCAGGGTGGGGGGCAATGCTGGCTGCCCAGGAAGCTGACTGAAACTCCTCCTCCTGCTTTGGGGTCTGGTTCCTCTGCACTGGTTGTCCCAGAGAACAGTGCAGCTTCTTACCTGTCAGTTTGCTTCAGTGCAAGAAAATCCCTTCTGGCAGGCAAGTGCTCCCCTTCTTGTGGGAAACGTAGCAGAAAAAGTGGGAACAATAAGATTTTTCCAAAAAAGCTGCCTAAATCTCAACCACCTACTGAGAGAGCCTACAATCTGCACTGTGAGAGAAGTTCACAGTCTCCCTGGCTCCTCAGTGGCGTTGGATTGTCAAACATCTGAACTGCAGAAATGCCTTCTTCCATTTGTGTGTGGCCATGAAAGGAGCTCCACTACGACAGAGGCTGGGGTCCCATCAGATACAGGTTTGGCAATGGTCACCCAAGAAATGGAAGTGCCCTGCCCTTCCCTTTCTGAATGGAAGTAGCCACAACATTTGCATGTAAGGATTTATTAACTGTGCCTATTCAGCAGCACTGCTCTACTACAAAACAACAGCAGGGTAAACACAACACTTTAGAGTCAGACTAGGAGTGCAAAGATTCTTTCTGGCCTTGGACCACCCAATTTCCAAACACTGGTCAGGCAAATCTCATCCTTTAAGGAACTGCCAGGTTTGATAGAGTTGCTTACACTAGGTTGTATGCATTTTGTCTCTGTGAAAAGACAATCTCATTTGGCAATAGTTTACTAAAGAGTGTTGCTTGAAAATGAAAGTGGAAATAATATTTCTATTCTTTGTTTGTTTGGATGGTTTTCCATTTCATAGCTTAAGGGAAACCATCATTTAGAAGACATACCCATCAGTTATGAAGGATTCACTACCTCCTTTATGGTAACAAAGACTAAGCATGAACCATGACTTTACATATACCAGTCTTGCATGGACTTTTTGCTTTTGGATGCTAGTACTCTCTAAAATACTATGCCAATGGAAAGTTTTGAGAAAATCTAAGTTGTAGATGATAAGCCTAACATAGTTACTTTATGGTCCAGGCTGCAAGCTGGCAGACATGTAACCCTGGAATGGACCTCAAGCCTAGTCTATCCTCCTAAACAATACACAAAGGACAACCCAACCAACCTCAACAGACTAGGTTAACCTGCTCTTAAAAAATTACTTCAGAGAAGGTGATTCTTCTCCACGTGCAATTATGCTGAGAACACATTAATCTCTGCAAAACTTCTGTCAGCAGTAGTTTAGTATTTACCTGAAGGTGATTATAGACCTCATTAGACAGCAGTGTATTTAACACTGGCCCCTGTGTTTCAATTTAACACAACCATCCCCGGTCTATTTAGTTACATTTCTCTTTTGATGACCTCATTTGGAGACGGCAGCTAGACATACCTTAAGTCTCTAGTTAAGTGTCTTGCTAGATACACAAGAGCACTGCTTTGTAATCAGGACACTACCTGGTGTTAGTGCACCACAGGAGTTCACTGTGTCACCTACCTGCCGCATTCACCCTTGCCTCTAGAGCTCTGACATCAGCAGCATTTTACACATCCCTTTTTTTTCTTCTGAAAGCACGTTGGCTTAGCTGTAAGTGCAGTCCTTTTGTTGTCTCTATCTCTCACTTAAGCTCCTGAATAGGCAGCTGACACCAGTGACATCAAATTAACCAATTTACAGTTAGTTACCAAGCGTGACAGAACTCTACTTCTGCAATGGGATTTCCAAAATACAGTAGAAATTACAGGCAGTGGGATTGAAATCCCTTCAGACATCTGTTTACAAAGCCTAGTCTGCAAGTGAAACAGGACAATAGCAGTGGAAGAGATGAAACCAAATTTGTGTCCTGCTTCACCTTTCCACCCCAGGCTCCTTTTTCTGGAGCATAAGTGTGTAAATCTAGCTGGCCATGTGGAAACCTGAGGCCACAGGCTATGGGCAGCTGGCCAAGATATACCTGCAGACTTGGCAACAGCTGTTTGCAGTCAAGCAGCATGGAGAGCAGCTGAGTTTTCCTTCATGGATTGAAACATTAATGGGGTCTTTCTCCTCTGCCCAGATGTTGATTTTCACAAAGTTTGCGGGGGCTGATATCTAAGAAATATCTCCTCTGCTAAAATGGTAAGAACTAGTCAGTGGGTTTGGAATTATTTGGACAGGATCTGGCAGACTGAGATCCTTTTGGCCTCATTTGTGGAGGAAACCAAACTGAAAAGTCTTCTTCTGCTTAAATTGTCTTTTTTCATATCTGCTCAGTCACTGAGAAACTGGAAAGCACTTCATTCTCATGAGAGCCAGAGGCAGCCTGTCACTACTTTTAAAATGAGGCAAATACTTATTGAACCTCTTTTCATATCATTAGCAGTTAACCATCATGAGTGATTCTGGACAAAAATAACATCTTGGTACTTCTTCAACTTAAAAATCAGTTTATGCCCAGGTTCTCACTGTCTTCTGTGGCTTATCTCTTGAGCATAGATTGGGACTAATAAATTTGAAGACAAGCAAAGCACTCAGATCACTCAGAGGTAAAAGTTTATGCCCTGCTCCTCTCCTCAGCACTGCCAGGTGTTCAGGTCCCAGCTCCACATGCTTGCCTCTGTCTCTCCACATAAGCACCAACTTTTTCATTCTCTTTGTGGGCAGCCCAGCACCCGGCCAGCACATGTGGAGATCCAGGGCGATGCCTTAATGAGGAGCAGAACAAAGTCCCTGTCCTTTGTGGATTTTCTTCGAGGCATCTTAGAAAACTTGGCCCCAAATACGAATAATAGCAAGCAGTTTATTGCAATAAAATTCTTTAATGAGTCATGATGGGGCTTTGGGAGAGTGAGGAATACAAAAGACACTTGCTGACGGCATAAATATGTGAAATCTTGGTGATAAATGAAGATTTCCTTTCTTGGGCAATAGAATTAACATTTTAAATGTAAACAAGGCCTTTCAAAATATTGTGAACTCCCCTCCCAACCTGCCGTGCTGCCACAATTACAGCAGAAAATAACTGGGGAGAAAATTACCAGGACATTGCTGATACTGCTACTTTTTTTAGCATGCTTTTCTCCCTTAGTTTCCCTAATAGCAGCAACAGCTAAAAGTCTCAGATACATAACCTTGAAGACACTTTTCCCATAGAAAATTAAAGATACGTCATTGTCACGTAAAATATGTGCTGACATGGGGCTGTCAGACCCTGATGTGGCAGCAACAAAAGATTTTTTCTGAAACAGGTGTGGTTTCCACAAAGAAGCCCCTTAAGTAAAATAGATGGTTTAACGTACTTTTGATAAGGAGAAAAGCCATTACATTCTTGACTTTGGGGAAAGGCAAACCTGCATAGATGCATATTGTCCCTGCGTGATGGACTGCCACACCTGAAAGGGCTCTGAACCAAAGCACACCTCAGCTTTGAAAACCACTTTTTTTACCTTTTTATTTAGAAAGATCTTTTTATGGTCTGAAAGCCGAGGATTCAGGGAATGAAGAACATGGTCATGAAGGTCAAAGACAATGGCAGAAACTTGCACTTTGCCAAATATGTGTTGTGTCTTACCTGTGAATTCCCTTTTGAATAGTAAGATGGAGCGAGGACTTGTACCCCATTTAGACATTAAAACCTCTTTTAAAGTCTCATGATACAGAGACATAATGGCCTATTTTCTAAACAACTGTGCAAATCTCTATTTACATCATGGATAACATGTCTTCTGATTGCA
This sequence comes from Dasyornis broadbenti, assembly GCA_013397935.1. Classification (NCBI taxonomy): domain Eukaryota; kingdom Metazoa; phylum Chordata; class Aves; order Passeriformes; family Dasyornithidae; genus Dasyornis; species Dasyornis broadbenti. Next base: position 1,605,610 of record VZRN01002244.1, read on the forward strand.
CAAAAAGTGCACATTGACATTTTAGGGATGTAAAACGTGCTCTTGAAGTGTTCCAGAGATCACCACACATGAAATTACAGGAGCATTATTTTCAAGTGCTGCTCATGAATTTTAAGCTTCTAAGTTAACGTTTATGTTCCTAGGTATGAATTACAGAAAAATCAAGTTATAATCCTAATATTAAGTACTGCACTAAAAAAAAAAAATTGTACATATTATTAAGTTCTAAAACCAATTCATTTTCATTTCATCTTTTCCAAAAGTAAAAAATAGAAAATCAAGGAAGTACGAAGCAAAAAAAGTAATCAGAAGGAACGTGCAGTCTTTGTGATGATCTCTGCATTGAATTAAAGGGCAGAGACTCTCCTGTCACAATGTCGTGGCAAGCACAGTTAAAATAAATGTTGCTGCCTGAGGTAAAGATGAGAAAAATTTAGCAAACATTGGGATTAATAGACCTTTGCTTTTGTGGAGTCCAAATCAGAACTTGGAGGCTGTTTCTTTTACAGAGAGAGGTCAGAGAATTCAAAACCTTTTACAAGAAGAGGTAACTTCCATTCTTTCCATCTCCAGATATGAACACCATGCCAGAGGTGATGGCTGTCTACCATCCCAGGGGCACAGCTGAAGGAGCAGGAGGCCACATCAGCTGCCCCCCTGAGATATTTAACTGCTGTGCTGAGGGGGAAACAGACTGTGGGAGATTTGGGATATTACTAGATTAAACATGTTCAGAAAAACAAGATCAGAGGTTTATTTAAGATAAGTGGTACTTTGAAGCCTTTAAGTTCAAATACATATTAAACCAAATAATTGATTAGTGTTGGAGCTAGTAAGAAGTTTTTTTACTAAAAATGTTGTAACATCTGATCAAAGCCAATTGTGAGGAAATGGCAGTGACTGGTTTCTCCTCCCTTCACTGGCCTGATGCAAAGCAACTTCTCTTCTAACCCAGACTCACGAGAGAAGGATTAAAAAGAAAAGAGGCCCTGATTTGAGATACCAAACCCCATCCCATTGACCCAGGGCCTCTATCCATGCCAGCAAGTTGGAGGACATAAATTGTTTCTCTGGGTGAATCAAAGCAGGACATCATGTGAGCATTTTATGCTATGGTACAATTACAGACCTTCCTTGTTCCCCTGGAAAACTTTCTGCACACACATAATAGCAGTAATAGTAATAAAATACTCCAGGGTCCGTTGGGTCAAAAAGAAATCACTTCTAATCCTCCCAGTATTCAATTATCCTCTTATTGCTAGGCATAAACCACCCTGTGCTGGTGGGGAAGACAGGACATTTCAATAACAGTGTGCCCTGCCAAGGCTGATATAAATTCTCAATCACATATCAGCTTGTTTCTGTGTAAACCCATGGGCTTTTTCCCATTATGGGCTTCCTTCCAACATCAGGCTGTTACACTAGCTAGAAAGTAACTGAATTCCTAAAAATATTGACAAGGAACATGTCAATGCCCACATGGACTGATACCAAACAGATCTCATTCCAGAGGCATAACCTTTTTTAACAGAACATCCTTGCTGGAAAGCCTGTTGGAACGGATGAGGCTATTCGCTATCCAATGCTGGGCATTGTGGCCAAGGACCTGAACCCCTTCATCCCCAAGCTAATCATCCAGCAATCTAATGACTTCAGCAGATACCAAATGGTTTCAGAGGCCGTATGTCTACTCTTGAACACACGTAAGCAATCCCTAATGATTTCCATGGCATATTGCTATTTTTACATCCTCTTCATTTTTCAAGTGTGAAGAGAAGTTATCTAAGAGGCCAACAAAGTGTGACTAAGGATCAATTTCACACAGATTTTTGCAGCATGAGATGTATTTGTATGAAGACCTGGCATTATATCCTGACATCTCCCTAGAGACTCATCTACAAGTGCTCCACAGCAACACCTTTTCCTAAAACATTTTGTAAAGTTTTATTGTACAGCTAAAAGCTGCCTGGAACAAATCTTATTCTGTCCCTTCCCTACAACTGTGACTGGACTCAGCAGCCTATACAACCACCCAGAATTTCTACATCTCACTTTTAGGCCTTTTAAAACTATATCAACCCACCCCTGTTTCGCTGGTCCTGACAGCTTAAGTCTCCCTGGATTTTTTCTGTCCCCTTCTCACTTTCTTGTGTGCTCTTTGTGCATGAGTGCTTCTCTCACATGCCCTGTGGCTACAGCTGCATTCGCCTGTGTCACCCCTCACCAAGCACCCTCAGGATACAGCTATTATTAATTGTTTGCCATGCCTTGTACAAGGAGCCCTTCTTTGAGGACAAACCCCCGTACCGAACCTGGACAAGACAAAGGAGGACATCAACTCCTCCCTGAGTTAGTGTCTTAAAGATAAAGTGGGGACTTCTGCAAAGAGGCTCCTCTGTACATCAGTCAAAGAATGAAAATATCTGGGAGGGTTTTACAAGATGTGAAGGAATTTGGAATGGCTCAACTAATAAAATGGAAATGCAGTTAGTGTTTTGGATGAGCCATCTTTGAGCCGTTGTGTTTGAATGATTTCATGTTTTCATCCCTCATATGATGACTTTGTCAAAACAAGAAATATATAAGTCTAACATCTGTGGTAGAAAAACAGGATGCATGTGGTCTAATGCCAAGGGGGGGAATTTATCAACAAGAAGAAAGTTATGCTGTTGCCAAAGGGCTGGTCCTGTAAGCTGACCCAAACAAATTAATATGAAAAGTTCTTTTTACACTTTTTTCTCCAATCTAAAATTTACTTCTTATAGTTTGAAATACATTTGTTCCAAATGTTTCCAAAAGGCTGAATGTATGGCAGGATCCACAGCATTTACTGGCAGCAAGAGTGATAACTGCAAAAAGCTGTGTAACTACCTTTTACTTCCTGAGCTTTGAGGCCAAATTCCACCACAAAATGTAGTGAAATGGTATGTCAGACGCTAGAGAATCAAACAATACTTGGACTGACATAGGCATCACACTCTGCAGGAAAACCTCAAAGCAACTCCACTAGCTCAGTGTCCTGCATTGTTCATAAGTTGTAATTCATACAATTAACAATTCTGCTGTTGCTGCTTTAAAATGAAAACAAAATGCTCTTCTGAGAGGATATATTTACCTTTATACCTGGGTTTTATTTTATACCTGGGGTTTGGCAAAATAAAGTATCATTCTCTCTTAGGTTTATAAATTCTCGGAGATAATCGCAATGTGGAAAAGCACAATCTTCTTCCAATATAGACATTTATTCTATTTACATTTGTGTCAGCCCTAGAATTCTGCAAGGCAGAATACAATTTCCCTGGAGTACAGCCCAGTGAGGAATTGGTGAATAGTTTATATTTTATAACAGTGCCTTAAGTCTCTGTTATTAGCTGTGCATTTGGAATAGGACATTTCCTGAGTCCTCATTTACTGCCACAGTATTACAACACTAAATCAAGCTTTAGGTTTTTGTTTGTTTGTTACTTTGGGAATTTTACTCATTTAAAGGTATATTGCTTTGCTACATGGAGAGGAGGAAAGAGACGGAGAACAAAAGACTCTTTTTGAAGACGGAATTATGGTATTAGAGGTTGCATTACATCTGTAATAGAAAAAAAAAATGTGTACCACCTTGCATGTGTAATTTAATTTGTATGAGGATTTTCTATTCTCAAAAATTAATAATATTATTCCCTTTAGTGTTCTATTAAAGAATCAACAGTAATTTAAAATCATTAAAATCAACGTTACTTTAGATGTACATGCAGAAAGGGAGTTGCACAGGACCTTTTTTAGCAGAAATAAATATTATGTCTATCAAAGTAAATTACTCCCTTGATATTTTAATTTAAACACAGCATTTGGGAGGGTTTGGATTTAAGCATGTTGGATTTCTTTTACTTTGGATGCATTAATTTTTTTTCTTCCTTTTTCTGTAGCCTGCATTCTTTTGGAGAGTCAGGAGCTGCAATTTGTTTCACTAAAGCCAAAAATGTGGTTTTGCTTTGTATACTTAGCACTAGTTTCTATGTAAGATACACACTGGACAAATCTCAAGTAAAGGTCTCTTCCAGCAGAAGGTCAGACGCTTGGTGCCTTTTCCATATGTTCTGAATTGTGTTGCTGACTGGCTGTGTGTTGAAAAGGAGCTTTGAGAAAGAAATCGGTCCTCCTTGAACATCTGGAAATGTTGATGGTCAGTTACATTTTAAAGCATTATGGTCATTCTCCACAGCAAAGATTCAACATACCTTCAAGGCAAAAGCAGTGATTTCCAAGTGCTCATGACATTCCAGTGGCCATTTGAAATGAAGAGGGAATGGATTTAAAAAACCTAACAAGTGACCTTACACCCCTCAGGGTGCTCCTGCCAGTGTCTAAACTTTTACACTGCTATTGCAGTAAGACAAAACACTTTTGTTGTTGTTTTTTAGAGTGACTTCAAATTGTCAGTATTATTTACATCATGAAGCTCATCCTGAAAAGAATTAAGGAAAAAGGAAGACAGAAAAACATTCTCAGGCAAGGAGAGAGCCCTGGTTTTTCTTAAGAAAAGGAACAAAACAAATTGTCTCATACATTCCTATAAACACTATCCTAAAGAGCAAAGTTATTTCATTACTTTTTAATGAGTGTAATTTGTAATATTATTTACTTGCAGATTCTACACTGGACATATTTTAAATTTCTCATTGTGAGAGTTTTACCACCTGACATCACTTTAAGAAATATAGTTTTCTGAAAAGAATGGATAAACACCTCTAAAAATCAGGTTCCCCTACATCTGAAAGCATAACTCCCGAGATAGTAAAAACAATTTGCTGCCTCAGTTAACTGTTGTTTGACTCAAGACCCTCTGTACTTTCCCAAAGACTTTGTATTTCACACTAGGATCAGTGATTCTCACTTCCTTTTGCTTGGCGTGCTTACTGGGTTCTTTGAATTTGTGTTTGATATCTAAGTGATTTTCCTGAAAAGATTTTGTCTTAGTCTGTCTCTGTTTGTTGCTAATTCATTCATCTGATTTTTTCAGTATCAAAAGTCCTACAAATGAGCGTAGGGATGTCATGATAGATCAATGACTATAATTTGCAGTCAAATGAAGTGAGATAACTGCAACACAACCAGATGATTTGGGAGTTGGCTGAACACCATGCCCTGGGAGCTGTGAGGTCTTTGCTCACACTGCCTCTAGTTGGCTCCAGTATTATATTCCCCACCCGTGAGACAAACTCTCTTAAACCTTTGAAACAGAGATATGGGTAGGTCTTGCAGGCTTGAGGTCGGGTTAAGAACTTGACTTGTGAAAATCTTGTTGTACTGGGTTAAATGCTGCTGACTTGCCATACTGTGGAGAAGTTTATAAGGCTCTTTCTAAGGCTGAGCTTCCACCATAAGTTTAACAGGTAGCATGAACCTGGAGGCACGGAGTCTCTGCTACCCGGCCATAGCTGCAAACAGAGGAGCAGTAGCCTACTGCATGGACAACCCCTTCGGCTTCAGTATGTACAAAGTTGGCTTGAAAAGCATCAGAACTCTATTGTCTTCCATTTGTGCCACTTCCAGTGGATTTAAATTCCAGGCATGGGTTTCCTAAGGCACAGTGTGTGCTTTGGATCTTGGAGCAGAAAGGTAATGTCAGCTCCAGACTTGAAAGAGTGGCTCCCTCCTCTTTTCCAGAGGCCCTGGTTTAAGGGTCAGGCTCTCTTGTCCCTCTCTGCATTTACATTTTTATATGTGAAATAATTATCTATTAAAAAAAAAAAAGTTTACAGAATGTTTAAAAATCTTAAAAGATAACCCTTAAATTACGTTTAAAAGATAACCCTTAAATTATGAGATAAACTGTTCAAACATTGTGTAAACTATATTTTAAAGTGACCAGTTGTGGTAAATAATTTGGAACATAGATAAACAAGATGGGTATTTTTTTCAGCATACTAGGCCAATTGTTTGTGAAACATTCTTCAAAACCTCTTGAGAAAATGCTGAGAGGCATCATGGAGCTGCAGGGAAGCATGAAGCTCCTCAGGGCATGCAGAGTGGAAGATGACACCAGCAAGATTCTCTGAAGCAGTCGCTTTGGGGTCTGAGCCCAGACCACGAATTGCAAAAGAAACCTCTGTGAAGTCAAGGGAAACACAGTCCAGTAATTTCATCTGAGAGCAAATCTTTCCCAATGCTAAAACTTGCTATGTAGGTTATGGCTTAGGTTGTGGTGAGGCAGCAAGAAGTTCACCCTGGGCCCCAGTGCCCAGCCTTGGCCTGTGTGACACCCAGAGCTGGCATGTCCAGTCTAGTTTTGCATACAACAGCAGCCATGGGGTAGGGATGGTCAAGGCATCCTGTAGATATTCCCAGAGGCTTGCATTGCAGGTGATCTCTTCCTTTACAAGCTGTGGATTGATTTTAAGGGGCTTTAGTGTAATAGGCTTAGCTCTGGCCATGTTTAATCCATTAATCTTTTCGACATGCATTAGTTTGCTAAGAGGCAATGCAAATTCAGGATGACAGTGAAAAGGAGACCACATTCAAGTAGTAATTGTTTCCATGTCAAAGACTGAGGCCTAATCTGCATAAAGCTAAGAGATTCCTTTGAAAGTTTAGCATAACCAAGAACTGTTAATATCTCAGGCAGTACTTTATTTCAGACATGGCACATAGACCTGAGCTAAATTAAAAAGCAATTAATTTTCAGCTCTGATTCACCTCTGGGATTTCCTGAGTGTCCAGCACCTCCAGCCTGACTAGCCTTGTTGCTGGCCACCCTGGTGCCAAAGTCATTGCTACTGCCTCACAAGGTGAAGGGCCAGCAGGTAAATTCTTGAGAGATGGATGGGATTTCCAAATATAACTCCAGGAAATTTTCTATTATCAAGGATCTAACCATTTAACAAAGAGCAGATGACTGATATTAATCACACAGAAATAAACAGGCAATGTTCTTGATTACAGTGTAGCGCCTGTGCTGACTCAGGGCATGTAAATGTGTTATGCTCAGACGTTGCTCCTTCAGCTGTAATTTACACTTCTCCTGCTGCCAGTAAAACTCAGTTCCCTAGAGTAATATCGGCATTTAAGCTAGTAAAATTGATTTTAAATTAAATTCTGTGACACAAGCACACAAAAGCAAAAGCATGAGAACACAGAGGGCAAGACTGAATTCATTATCCTGAAGGTGACTGTTGGGCACTTGTGACTTCTAGTCCCATGCACATGGTGAGCCTCAGCATTCTTGGTGTCCCAGGGGACTTCAGCAGAGGAACCTCTAGTTCTCGATCTAAGTTCAACCAATGTCCTGGGCACTACTGGGAAAGCACAGTAGCCCTAAGTGCCTGGAGAACCTAAACAAAAGGAAAGGCCTCTGTCATTTGGGTGCTTCTTGGCTGGGAGACTAGCTGAGCAGGATCTTTGTCATAATAGACTGGGGCTTCCCGTACGTGTCCCAGATCCTACTCAAGTTGTAAGAGTTCCTCCATCAGTCTGATCATAAGAGACTTGTCTAAGACAGAAGAAGCAACTATTGCCTCATCTCTTCATGGAATGGCCAGCACAGTCAACGGTCCTGTCCCTCTGGGTGGAGTAAGACAAGTTGCTATGGCTGGGTATTGCAAGAGGCACACAACCCACCCATGGAGGCAACAACCCCCAACACCACACTGAGGAGCAGAAAAAGCTAACTTACACCCTCAGTCCAGCTCAAGAACAAGCAACAATGTCCCAGCAAGCCAATGGAGAGGAGCATTATCACCTCTTACCTGAGCCCCGTTCCTGTATCCTGACTCCAGTACAGTGAATCCTTGCAGAAAACTGCCTCTGCACTCTGGTGTGTAACAAAAAGACACTACTTTGGCTAACACTGTTGTGTTTCTACTTTGACAGGAGAACAAACACCTCCAAAGTATGGTAAAAACTTCAGGATCAATGCTGCTTCTTTCTGTGAGCTGGGAGGAAGTATTACCTCCCACTCACACTTCACACCTCACACTCAATGCTTGTCACACAAAACTTCATGTGCAGCAATGTAACATCATTTCTTGTTTCTCCTAGTGCAAGAAGGTTCCTATTTGCTTCATTATCAGACGTTATTGCTTGGCTTTGATACCGTTCCCAGTTAAGTCAAAAGAATTTTTGTCTTTAACTCTGATGTAGCAGCATTATACTCATTTCATACTTGCACTCTTCAAAAGAGATTTCTCATAACTCTTAAGGTATATTGTGTCTGGAGTATTGTGGCTACTCTGATTTTTTGTTTGTCAGTGTTATATATCCATTTAGTTTAGCTGTGTTTCAGACACCTCATCCAAAGCCCACAGGCATTTGATAATTGAAATACCTATAGAATTCTAAAGTTGTAATATCTTCTTGAAAAAATGCATCAATGCATTTTGTCAGAGCTTGACTATTAGCCATTAACTTTCTGGCTGGATGGCGAAACTTTCAAAGAACATATCATATCAAGAAATTAATCTGGCAGTAAATTTTTAATAGTCGTTAATTCAATGTTTCATAGACAAAGCACTGAAAAAATGACGAGACATTCCAGTGGTAGTTACGAAAACATTCATCCTTTAACAAGGACACATTAGTTAGCCAGCCAGCTTTGAAAATAGATTGACTGTAGCTGTTTTTCAAAACAGTTCCGAAAAGACTGCGAGCACATCTGCTGCGTGTTAAACTGGAAAAACCTGGCACCTGAAGAACTGTTACATACAATGCAAGGACTGTCAGACCCTGCAATATATCCCACACCAGGAACTCTGTGCGATGTAAAGCAGGTTATGTCAGACTCAAGGAGCAATGTTAGAGTCTGAATACAGCAGACAGCAGAAATTTGACATGCTGTTTAGGGGGAGCGCAGGCAAAGCAGCTTGCACAAGCTGTGACTTCCCCAGCAGAAATTAGGCTTTAGAAACAATCTGTGAACCATCCCATTAATTTATGCCAATGGGGAAAAGAGCCTACTGTCCCCTGTTCCTGCTTTGTGCTGACTGCTGCATAAAGCCTCGGCACCTCCTTCTGCAGGCAGTGTGGGTGGGGAGCTGGCTCCTGGGTGGGGAGCAGGACCAACAAGCCGGCAGGTCCTCCTGAGAGTCATGTAGGGAGCTGGCAGTGCTGCCTTCCCTAGAGGAGGGGATCTGGGAAGCAGATATGATTCAGCTGCTAATGATTGAGCTGTACCGAAAACAGAGCTTGTAGCAGAGCTGCATTTAAACCCTTGGGTTGCTGGCCTACAAAAACATTCATGTAGATCACCTGCTCCTCCGTGTAAAGGGAGAACAGTCTCGGCTTTCCACCGGCACACTGGAGGTAGGAAGGAGTCTGACAAAAGCAGGGAGTTTCTTAGCCTGATCTGACCAGCAGCAGACAAGAGCAGCTCCAGATGCCCTGCCTCTGCACCCCAGGGAGAGAGCTTCCCATCTAATAGCTGGGCTCCTGGTGTCTGAGAGTTCCCTACCTCTTGCTGGCCTCTCACCCAGCGCACACACTTTGACTGAGACACTGTGGGTGACAGCCCTGAACATCTCAGGCTGTGCATGTCCCCTGCAGCAGGCAGGTAGGCAGGCAGCAGAAGAGCGGGGCTCTCTCTCTGCATGGCACAGAGGGAACAAAGAGATGCATGTGGCAAGGGATGAGCCTCAGGTTGCAATAGTGAGACAAGAGCGGTGGGACAGAAACAGGATGAGGTCTGGATGTTTCCTAAGATGGGTGCCAGAAAATCCAGGTTTTGCTTGCTGAGTTCTATGCTGCAGCTGCTCATCACCATCAGATCCTGCAGCACTTAATAAATTGGGCTTTTGAGTTCCCATAAGAAATTTAGGAGGGAGAGAAGAAAGGGAGTGGGGTCTTCTGAGGGTAGCCCAACTTTGTTCTAAATTTACTGAAGTGCATTTTGGTACAAGCAGGCTGAACAGGGGACAGAGCCTTGACCACAAAATAGCTAAAAGCCCTTTCACAGATTTTTCAAAGGGAGTCGTCTGGGAAAGTTTTAGAAAATGAGAAAATTATGCAACTTTCTCTTAGAGATGGAAAATACTAAAATATATGTATAGTGTGTATTGAGTATAGTGGTTGTTGGTTGTGACTCATCAGCCACATAAACTTCTGTTACCTCGAATCTTCCATGAAATGGGGGGAAAGAAAAACAGGCAAAGTCATCCGCAAAGATTTGTTTTCTGTGTATTTTGTTTATTCTGTCTTTTCCAGTCTTTCTGCTCCAGGTTCTGTACACAGAACTGTATCATTAAATGGAAACAGTTGCCATGACAATACTACCGTGGTCTAGAAGCCATCTACTGCAATGTCTAAAGACCTCTTAGAGGATTAAAGCTAGGGTAAGGAAGCGCAGCTTTGTTTAGCTCTGTTTTCATTGTGTGCAAACTTTAATTTGCTTCTTTATCTTTTTATTGCTTGCTTTATTTGGGTGGTTTGTTCCTGCTGCATCCTGGGGCTTTCTGCTTCCCCTAAGTAACACCTGCTGTTGGGGAATCTCTGGGTCCTGTTGCACATGCACACTACACTCCTGTGTTTAAGTACTCATTAAGTCTAATGGAAATCATTTGCTTTGGGTGGTCCTCAGTGCATACAGTAATTTCCGTACAGTACTCTACAAGAAGCCAAGAAGGGAGCAGGCCCCACAAAAAGTGCTCTGCCAAGCAATCCTGTTAACAGGGTTTTGAACAAGCCAAGGCTCTGTTAAGATCAATGGTTTTGTTCACAGGGATATCCTATGCATATTCCTGCAAGTCACAGATTGCTATGTGTAGATCTTAAGCCAGGCTTAAGAAAGGCTGCAGTCTGCCAGGCTATTGGGTGCAGAAAAGCTATTGTGGGGTTGTGCTGCTCAGGCACCAGGAAATAGTGAGAAGCCCACACCAGGCCAAGGGGGTTGGAACGTGCTGATAGCACAAGTGCCAGACCTCTTAACAGAGAGAAACTCTGGGGAAGCTGAGCCTCTCCAACATAGCTTCCTTCTCTCCCCAATATTACTTTCAGTCTTATCTGGCTTGGATTCAGTAACTGGTTTTCATTTGGTTATTATTTCAAGTAGGCCCAAGAGAACTTCTCAGACATCTTAGTCATTTGTAAGTCCCCTGGGAAGGCAGTGCAGAACCAAAGCACCACGGGCACAGTACTGTGCAACACCCCCAACTCAAGAGCTCTCCTGGAAGAGTCCTGCGCCACAGGAGCTGGATCAGGCAGGGAGGAGCTGGCAGCCCCTGCAAACGTGCTGAGTGTCTGCAAACCCATTCCCATCAGGGGGCTGAGGGAAAGGGCTGACAATGCCTCAACATTATCTAACTGATCAGCCGGCCCACGAGCTGCGTGGGATGTACCAGTACACAGGGCTGAGGGAAATCAGACCATGCTTAGCCAACTCAGCAAGAACACAGGAAGTTTTCAGTAGCAGAACCCTTTTCTAAAATAGTATTAAAGTATGAAATATTAAAAATTGTAAATGACTATACATGATAGTGCTGGGGACTACACAGTTACCCATAAAATTTCCTGTCTAAGCTCAGCTTCACCCTGGACATGAAAAACCTGTCCTGTTTGGTGATGTGTGCTGAACTGAAGTACTCCCCCTTCACAGTGTCCTGTGGATTTGATGTAGGTATTTGTATTTTCTCAACACGTTGCCTGTCACTGGTGCTGTCTTGCTGTCCTCTCCCAGCCAAAACAGAGAAGCCATGATCTCTTTGTGGTCCTACTGTCTCACCAGTCAGGCCAGTGAAGTAGATGTGACCTTGTAATTTTCTTCTGCTCTTGCCATCATGGAAAATAATCATACCAGAATTGTGGCCACACTGAACCACTCCTCATTTCTGATTTCTCTTCTCTGAGCAGATAAGAATGACCTAGGGCCTCTTAGTGTGTTTTACATCAAAGACTGATGAAGAGTCCTGACAGCCTTGATGTCACTGCTGTAAATAAACCATTAATCACACTGCCATTCCAGGGAACAGCCTTCTCCCAGAGGGCATGAACCTCCTTCAGGTCACTAATATAAACCACATCTCCACTAATCCAGTGGGGTGGTGGTAATGTCAGGGCTTTCAAGGTGGGCTGGATCTGTGTCAGGGGGACACTCCATTACTCTTGCTGTAGTGCATAGGTCATTGTTATGGTTCCAGTGACTTGTAAATGGTCAATTAATGGAGAGAGAGTTATAATGAATTGAATAAAGTGCATTGCAGAAGGAGTTACAGCGAGAAATGGAAAGAATAGAAACCTCAGCGTACTGTTTTAAACTTTTACTTTTGAGTTGAGTACTGCATAAAAACTTAAAATAGAGGCACAAGAGAAACAATAGGGTCAGTAATCTAGCAGGCAACCAGAGCAATGCGGTTCTAGTAGATACTGCAGAACCTAATAACATGAATAACAAAAATTTGTCTGTTATTAAAAATTGATCTAATTTTAAAATCCATGCCAGACCACTGTCTTGCAGCACTACTCTTCAGTAAGATTGTCAGTGGAAAGACATATTTTATATATATAAACCAGCATTACATTCATATAAAATGCACGCTATTATATATGATACATTATATGTATTATATATTTACACGCATGTATACATATATATCAAAATAGCATATTAGCGTGCTTTAGAAACACAACTAAACCCAGAATCAGTTAAACCAGTGCACTGCAGCTGAATTGTTCAGCCATCATGGGTGAATTGCAAACAGAGATTTGGCCTTCTGACAGAGTAACTTTTGCAATGGGAACTGCCTCATTAAGTATGACCGTCTGCATGTTCCAGTGAAAAAGCTGCACAAAAATAATGATACAACAGAGCTGATTGCTGCCTCCCTGCTTTAGAGACTTCTGAGGGCAGTCTGTGATTCCCAGAAGTTATTCAAAGTAGCCCTAAATCAGAGAGCTCAGGGCTAACTATGCTAATACATTTTTTCATACAGTAAATTATATTTCTAAAAAGTGGTCCCAAGGACATATGAGCCAGATAGCACTGGCTACTTTCACACACTCCCTCTACACCACAGTCTGGCACAGAGACTGCTAACACTGCTTCCTTTGGCCAGAGGAAACTCCCACACTTTCCCTCTGGAGGCTGAGCCTAAGCTTTAGGGCTGTGTACTTCGGCTTACATGATCAGTCCAGACAGCGCGGTTTTGAAACCACACTCAGAAAACCTCTGCAGAACAGTGATGGCAGTGAGTGGCTGCAGAAAGCACAAACCCATCACATCCCTACTCTGGGAAGGGGCTCTGTGGTACGGCCAAGAAGGTGTTCACACCATCCCCCAGGCCTCCCCCAGCTTCACCAGCTGTGCTGGTTTTAGGACTCCCAAATGAAATGCAGTAGCTCACAACCTGACTTCTCTAATTACTTTAAGACCTGACGCTTGCTAACCCAGGTGGACACAAGCTGGATCTTCACAACCCTGGCTACTGCCCAAAGGCAGATGCCTTACAAGGAAACCACCCCACTGGTGGTGGCAGACAAGGTGCCACAAAAGCCCAAGCTTTCATCAGCGCCACAAACATAGCTAATAAACTACTAACACCTCAGGCAACTAAATCACAACTCTTCTGGGCCCCATCTGTTTAAAACATGGTCAGTGCCAGGACTAAAATTATAAACTTCCCCTGCTAAAAATTTGGGTGACCCTCACTTGTCTTGTAACAAAACAAACCAGGGTACGTAAGGGTGTCTGAGTTAGTATAAGATTGACTGTAAAAGCCTGACTCCCTTGCTTGATGCCTTAACCAGGACCAGAAGACAAGATTGCTAACTGGAACGGAGTTTCTTAAGAGAAAAATGAAGCAAAGAAATTTTTACTCTGCTGAAGCACAGATTGTCTTTGGAGCCCAAAACACTGCTATTTAAAAATGCCTTTTGCAAACCAAGGGTCATGAGTTTCCAAGCTGTAAAAAGAATCCCTCTCATTATAACCATACGTAGGTCAGGATTCAGCACGTCCAACAGTGAGATTCATGAGCTGGGCCTCCCACGAGCATCCTTGGGGAGAGGAGCACAAGGTAAGCTGCCTTCCACTTCTGTCAACAGAAGCTCAGCTGCGTTCTCCTAAGCCTCATGACACAGCCTGCATATTTAATTTTTCAATACAGTATTTATTTCAATTTTAATTTGTAAGTTTCTGTAAATACCTACTTCAAGGCTTTTCCATGCACCTCCAGCATAATCTTCTGAACTTAAACTCAAGTCACAGGCCTGAACCCTTCTTCAGCCACAACTATTTTTAAAGCAACAATAGTAAGATAAAGGTATAAAATTTTGGATTTTGCCTTTTTGTGCTTTCTTAAGGAATATTTGTTTTGAAGAATATATATAATAAAATAAGGAAAGATGTATTTAAACCATGTTTAGTCTAATTAAGGAGACTTTAGAACTCAATTTGTTATAAATAAAAACACCTGAGTGATCTTCCCAATATATAGATTTAAAGCTATTTTGACAGCCTGGGACAATAGAAGAATTGTCCCTGCTTTATTACCACTTACATTTGACTGAAATAAAGTTTCAAAAAGTACCTGTGAGCTGGACAGAAGGTACCCATGAAGTCTTGAGAAGAGAGATAGGCACACATTAGTGCTTCTTCTGACCCAGGCTGAGGCTTATGTGTGCATTTCTGAAGTTGCCAATGAGCACTTTAGTAATATGGACTCAGGAAATACACACATGGTCCATACACAAAAGTCCTCAACGCTGGTCTGGTCTCACCCCATCTGTCTGTGCAAGCTTGCCACCCCTCCTCCTGTCATACCCTCTCCCTTACACCCTGTCACAGCCTTCCAGAGAGACATCAGTGGGGTATGGAGCTAAGGGGAGGCTGGGTTTGCTGCTCTTCGGCCATCCTGTACATCCTTCCTTATTGCTGGGCCTGGACACGAGCAGCTGTTTCCCTTTTACCTCTTCCCTTTCCTGAAGAAGATGCAACAGCTCAGCATGTTCCAAACACGGTTCCAAAACACTTGGTTTTCCTCTCCAAGATATGAAATAGAGCCTACAGCCCTGAAGTAGCCTGAAATTTAAGAGGCTGTTTCACATGATGCAGCCATCCATGTCATGGTGAAGGCTCCACAGTTCAAGTCCAGGGAAGAGAAATTCCTTGTAAACAAATGAATATTCTTTAGAATTAACTAGCAATGCCTCAGTCTGATGAGTATTCTACAGTGTATCAGAAATGATCTTTCTTCTAAAGAAAAGAGAAACTAAGTATAACCAGTTAATTTCAATACCCTTTAAATGTAAGACGAGGCTGTTTTGTGAAGGCTGGTGGGGTACTCAGCACTGAAGATTAACATTATCTTATGAACAGGACTTCTTAAATGATATACAAGGAAATACGTATTTCTCAAAATTATCATTTACTTCCAATCTACATTCTACAGAATGTAGGCAAATGCTGCATTTAAAGCATGTGGGTAAAGAAAAACCCCATGGGGAAGTACACAGGACTGAAGCCTAAATCTGCAAAACTTCAAAGACACAAAAGAAGCACATATTGACATAATTTTTTTTTCTGATGCTTGAAAGTGTAGTAGATCTTTACCTTTACTGATGAGCAAAACCGTACACAGAAACTTGAAACTGTTTCAGAATTATTGTTAATTACAAAGCCCTTGAAAATGCCTGTGAGCAAACCAGGTCCTTTTATTTATTTTTCTCTTGTCATACAATGTCTGTTATCAGGAACAGTAATTGTTCCCCCAAAACAGAACTTCTGCTAGTTGAACTACACAGCATGTCTTTCCAACCTACATTTTGTATTAAGGAATGGACATATTTAAAATTAATCAGGCCACATTTTACATCTATTTCTGTAAGTGCTGCTGGCTATTGCATTGCTGTAACACATCATCAAGGAAATAGCCGGTGGGAACAAGAGTTCTGCAGATTGACAAGACAAGCAACTTTTATTAAATGCAAACTGTCAACTTTTGTACTTTAGATAAATGCTTTGATTTAGGAGGGTCAGAGACAGGCAGAAGGTGTCAGCAGACAGATTGGAAGGTCTCTGGGACTTTTCAAGAGATTTAGTTGACTTTTGTTTAACTGCTTGGTTTTTAAGCATTTTTGTTTCTTTGAGGTACTCAAACCCAAGCTGACATACCTTCTAATTTTGCTGTGTGCTGACCGTGCAAGTTTAATAAAAACACTGCAAATTTTCACTGTTCTCAGTGATTTAGCAGGAAATCTCAATAATCTTATAGGTAAAATGACCTAGAAATAGCCTTTGATCTGCAGTCTACATATGCATCATAAAAACACAGAAACACAGTCAGCACAAAACATTGCAACAAAGACCTGGGGTTTTCGAATTACCAGGCTGAAGTACATTTTGTGTGTAATGAAATGATCATTACTCTTCTACATCGATAAAACAGTCAGATCAAACTTCTCCTGACCCGTGGGTAGGGGGAGAGGCTGCTGTTCTCCACTCAAACACATTTACACTGTCAGCCCCAGAACAGGTTTTAGCTCTGGGGAGAGCCTGTGGCAGAAAAGTGGTTCTTACTCTCTCACTTATGCGAGAGATGTGGTCAATGGACAGCTGTTGAGGAAAGGCAGATGCAAGCAGTGCAAAAATATCTCTGACTGACCACACTCAACTCTCCTTTTCCTTTCTCCTGCAGTACCTCCTGTGCTCTTGCAGGTGGGGTAAGTGCCAGGACTCATCCCGAGGCAGGGAAAATCATCTCTCCTTGTGTTGCTCAGAAGCCTTGGGGCAGTGTGGGAACACTTCGGCCAAACAGCCTCCTTACAAACAGGAACTGGTTGCTGAGGCCCCCAGGCTCCAGCCCCGCACACGTTTCCTGAAGGATCTGTTGGTAAGTAAGGAGCCCTGGTCCCAAAGGCACCATCAGCATTTCTACTCTGGATTCCGTGCATGTCCCCACCACTGCTGTTAGACCACGTGTGATGGAAGAGTCATGGTGGAATTTTCTCTTGAAAGTTCACTTTTAAAAACAGCAACATGGAAAGTAGTTCTTTGCTTTGACTTGTTATGGAAAATGCATGTGAGCAGAAGGTAGTGGGGTCCACCTCCTAGAATATCGTGCCCAGAGCAATATTCTATCCTTTGCTGTTGTAAGTCATTTGAAAGAACATTTACAACTTTTCCACACTGCTAGCCAGTTTAAAAAAGAGACTGCTAGTGGTGTTATAATAGTGACTTACTTTTATTCATGATATCTGCTTTTCTGTATATGTTTTCCTGATGTTTTTCAGAGAGGTTATTTCCTTGACCTTCACATGGTTTGGGAAAAAGGTTTGCATTTTAGACTTTCATTTTAATTTTGTTCTAGTGTTTAAAGAACAAAAATGAGACTGTAAGCTCCCTGGAGGATGTTTAAGGTATGAGCTGTGAGCCAGATGCAAGCTATAAAAGCTCCCCAGTTGAGATTCCTTGCAGGCAGCTGTAGTCACCTACCTCTGGAGACTTCAGGTCCCAGTGTGCATTGAAGCCAAGCCCCTGGGATCAAGGGAGAATATTTAATGCTCCAATGACCCAGGGCCTCCTTGGTGGTCATGCCTATCTTAAAAGCATAGATTGTTATCCATTTGATTTTTACCCAAATTAATTTTTCCCTCCAGGACTTCTGGCCAGAGAAGACTTTCATGAGATACCATGGGCTTCTACAGATAAAATAATTATGATAAAGTCTTTCCTCAAATAAATGCAGCGTAGAGATGAATATGCAGATTTATTAATAGTGTTGCTTTCCATCTTGCATAGACTGAAATTAAGGTTTTTTACTGCATTAATCCCATGATCTGTGGAAGAGATAAACCTGCTGCAGTATTGCTGGGAAGTTCCCAGCCACTGCAGTATATCCAAATCACAGACAAATCCAGCAAGCTCTCCATAGCAAAGTTAACATTGCTGGTTAAATGCTTTAAGTATCCAACTCTGTGTGAGGAACAATAAATAAAGTCCTTAGCCCAAAATACCAATCTTTACAAGGCTCACAAGTATCATTAACTGTGCAACACACACACCAAAAGAATGATAATCTGGGTTTGCTCACCACTGTCAACCAGTTTGACAGAGAGCCTCCCTGGGTTACAAACAACCAAGTCCAGAGCTCTCAAGCTGCAGGAATTAATCACTACCCCAATCTGAGGTGAGTTACACATCTTACATCTACTCAGGAATGGATGAGAAGCACGGTGGGGCCCTGACATGTTTTATCTGAGGGTAGGTGTTTAAGAAAACAAGAACAAGAAGAAGCAGGAAATGTGAAGAGAAACACAAAGAGAGACTGAAGACACTCAGATCCAAAAAAGCGTTGATAGGACAGTCCTCAGGCTTTGGGTCAGGTGCTGGGTCAATCAAGTTTGGGCTGTTTCATCCCATGTGTGTCTGCAGGACTTCTGTGAATGCCTTGGAAATCAAAAGGACTGTGGTTAAGACATCCATGTCCATCATAACAATTGTGGCCCACAACTTGGAAAACCCTGCATTTTTGCTTACCAACTTAGATTGAAAGTCAGCCTATGTCAAGACACAAAGTTGATTTATGATGGGTTCTTATCATAGTTCCAGAAGTTTGCAATAACTACTAGATACATTTAAAATTATTTCTTCATTCAGGATACTTTTGTACATGTTATAGGTGTGTAAGACAAGTGTTACAAGGAGTCATGACTTGCATTTTAAATTGAAACACTGGAGACATCTCAGCTCTCAATTGTTTTCAAAGATTAGTGGCATAAAATAACATCTTAAGTTAGTCCGTTGGCCATTTCAAAGCACTGTGCTGTACAGAAATAGAAATGAGTGGGCTTTGGATGTCTAATTCATTTAGGTGTTTTTCTTGCAAGTCTATTGGTGTCAGTCCTATTGGTGTTATTGCTGAGGAAAATTTATCTGTGTTCATTTAAATGTTGAGAGGCTCAGTGATGAAAACTGTTTAATTTCATTAGACAGATGATACCAATTAGAATTTATACATAAATCAGAGGCAGAGCTAAATTCAAAAATTAACAGATTTTGTTTAGATGGCTGTGATCATGTTTCTGCTTACTACAAAAAGAGAGGTTTCTTTCCTTAAATACTTTTGTTTGTACAGGCACAACGTGTTCAGCATGGCATCTAACACTATGTCCAAGTCATCTGTTAACTTCATCCACTTTCCCTGGTGTTTATAGTTCTCTATCCTATACTGAGTGAAAAATGGACAACAAAGCCACAGGGTGACCTGAGCTGACCTAACATTTGATTGTCTCCATCCCAATTCGTGGATGAGAGCTGGTGTTGACTTCCAAAGTCTTATGCACAGCTTGTAATTGATTTCCATTTGAACTGCAGTGTTTAATTTTGTTCACCAACAAGTTTCCAGATCATCTTTGTTGTTTGTTTGTGAGTGGGTGAGGTCAGTGCACCATATGTAGGCCTGCGCTCACAGGAGGTCACTGGCAACTGTCACCTACTGAGGGACCACCAAGGTCCATTTTAGATGCAGAAATAACCCTTTCATCCATGGGCACTGGCAAACACCACAAAATTCAAAAGATGCCAAAATGAAAAAATTATTCCTAATAAAAACTAACAAATTTGTCTTCACTATTTTACTTGACAAGTATTTTTGAACATGCATACACTTCAGTTTCAGAAAGAAATCAGGGAAGACTTCATGCTGCTGATATGTCAGCTCTGGTGTCTTTATGTGTCCTTAAATAATGGCACAAACATAGTAATAACAACAGATATGATTACACCTTTAATAAGTACTCCAGGAATAAAGGATTTCTGAGCAAGCACAACAGTGTGCTCCCAGGAGCCTGCTCTATCACCTACGTTGTCCTCTCCAGTCCATGGCTGAAGGTTCACTCGTGGTCAAGGTAAATAATATCAAGGAGAAATTATCTCAGTCCATCAGGCAAAGGAATGATCAACTCTCCCAAAGGTATGACAGTGTCAGTAACCCAAAGAAATTCCCTACACTCTGCTTCAGAATTCACCCTTTTTCTTTGTGTGTGTATGTGTGTAAATGCAAACATGGCCATCTCATATTTTGCTTAATCCTGTTAATAGAAGAAATACTTCTGTTTCCAAACAAGCATTTCAAAGCTGGATGCATGCTGCGGGAAGATGTAGTTACTGGATGATGTGGAGCATCATGCTTATTTACATGAAGATGCTTCCTGTTAGCATGGTATCTTCCATTCCCTGGCCCCATATTTTGTCTGGTGCATGTGGCTAATCACTCTATAAACAGGAAGGACACTTGAAATATCATCTAAATAAACCCTGGTGTGTATAATTCTCTGGCAGGTTAATGAGGAAGGAGTCGGCCACAAAAAGAAAATTGTGATATGCAAGACAGCAGTTCTTATGAAAGTAAAAATGTCTTTGGATATGGGACCTCCATACTGACTAAAACCACTCTATACGTAGAAATCTAAACAAAAGAAAAACCTAAACTCGGCTGTTATGTGTGTTTTTTCACAAGCAAAAGCACACACATATGTTCAGTCCCCATGCGGCCTCAGGTGAAGGCAGAATTACACAGAAGGGATTATCTTGCAATCCATTTGCAACTAAGTGCTGTGCCACCCTTGCTCCCTTGCCAGCTGGCTTTATGACTCCTTCTGTGGACTTTACACCTCCAAGATTCCCAAAGTCGACAGTGTGGTCAGGCCCTGGGCCCATCATAAGCAAATGCTAAAAAACTGTCTAACTTAAGATGGACAGTAAAGCTGCTGAAAACTTCGCATCGATTGTCAACTTTTTGTCCCTCTTCCAGCAACTCCCAGACTCTTGTTCTTCATAATAACTTCTATTTTCTAACACAGAAATTGTTCAAATAAGCAATGCTATTTTACTTCAGTTCTCAGATTGGTCTTTATTCCATCCAGATGTTACTGCTCATACTCCTGTCTTCATTTAGAGCAACACTTTGTAGAATACCTGATCTGTAAGTCACTCTTACTTTAACTCACCGCTGTATTTTTAAAATGACTGTGTTTGACATAAACCACTGGCTGGTTTCACAACTGTGGTGTCTCCACCTTTGGCAAACTGTTCCCTTATCTTTTCCATCTGCATTTAATGGAATTGCTGGAACCACTTAAAATCCATTAATATGCTACAAATTACAAGCACAAGTCATATTTGGTGAATTAGTGCAGTTGGGAAGACTGAATAACTTCTACTCATAAGAAATCGAGTCCATCGCAAATGTACAACTGCAGTTTCCGAAAAGGTTAAAGATTTTCCACAAATATTCAGAGTTAAATCTATGTTTTGAAATATTTATCCACCTTTAATCCACTTTTTCTTTTTCAGTTTTCGTTTGCTAACACATCCTATGGCACTTGTGCATTGAATTTGTTGTCGCTAACTCTTACCTACAAATGCAAATGCACACACTTTCTTAAGCAATTAAAATGCTTTTTTGTGTACACTTGCACATGTATTTTTCCCATCCATTCCACATAATAAAACATTCCTCAGGGACTAGATTGTCTGCTTTCTTATGCCCCTTATGGAATTCCATGTTGATGTGCCAGACAAGAACCATTTCTTGGCTTTAGCCAACCAAAGAAAAACTAACATCACCTCACAGCCAGTACCGGGAAAGTTCAGCTGTTCAAAATGAAACTCACTTGAAATAACCTCAAAGTTTTCAGTTAGTGTCCTCAAATGCATTTTTTGAGAACTTAAAGGATTTAAGAATGTAGATTCTTGAATCAGACTAAATCAACAAATTTAAGTCATGAGGAAGGTTTGGACAAATACTTCAGAAGCCGATTTTAAATTTATAAAAATTTTATCATGAAAACACATCATAATTCTCAAAAATAACACAAGCACTTAAAAGAGAAAGTAAATAGTTGGAACCCCTGCTTATAGAGCCAAGTCACAGCAGGGTTTATACCCATGCTAAGCATGGGGGAACGTCTTGGTGTGACATTAAATGAACCAACCCACTGCCTGTCCAGACTATTGCAGCAGTCTCCTGATGCACCCTACAGCTCTGGCCAAAATCTGACCCTGATTATGCTAGAAGGGCTGTTCTGGAGTTTCTCCCAAGTAGCCAAGACAGGGATTTATTCTGGTATATTCAGTTCTGTCAGCTTATTGCTGGTTTTGGGGGAGGTAAAGGAACGAGTAATGTGATCTGCCTCACCCATATAACCACCCTGCATCACTGAGACTTTCCTCCCCATCTTAACACCCTTAACATATTAGCATATCTTCCACTCACGTTCTTTTCACAAAGATAAAAAACAAAGCTGAAACCAAATATAACATCTGTAGCTACCTCCGACATACACCCTGCCTTGAATCTTCCATTTCTCTCCTCCTCCCACCACACAGCCTCTTCGCTGTTGAAACATTTTGTACTTGTATTATCTTTGCTCACTTTCTCGTCCATTTCCCCCTTCTCTTGTGCCTCTTTCCTAGGAGAAAATTACTTGCTGGAAAGTTGAATGTCTTTGGACTCGTGCTGGAAAGAAGCCAATTGCTGCAGGTGTCCAAACTTGTCAGAACCTGATACTTCCTTATGAACCAGGGTGGGGAAGCAGTTTCATATTTCATCTTTTCTGCTGTTGCAATGGACTCATGCAAATGGTGGCTGTTTGCAACACAAAAAGGATCCAGAGAACTCCCAGCACCTCTTGCTGCTGTTTGATTTGTGCTAAGAAGCACTCTTGCCTCAGACCCCTTGAATCAGCTCCAGCTGCAGCATAAGAGGAGACTAACATTACATTTTTTTCTCCCCCCAGAAGAAGCACAAACTCCTTCTTCGAGCTGACTCACTGCTCCTCTCAGCCATCAGTACAGAGCCACACCATGCAACTTTCACATCCCAAGTCACAAAAAGTCCATGCAGATCTTCTCCTGTTCCAATTAATTGTACTGCTCAGTCTCTTAATCAGTCTTTAGGACCTTTTCTCTCTTTGGAGACTGAGGAGACCAGAAAGAGGCCAAATATTCAGATCTCAGGACTCCCTTAAAAAGGATCCGGTGTTCAGAGAGGAATATGATTACAAATAGCATTCAGGCAACAATGTGTTTTAGGTGTCTGCTCTGAGGCCAGTGTGGAACAGAAACAAGAGCCCCAGCTTTGTCCCAGCAGCTTTATACTGTCCTGGCTTCTCCACTGAGCTTTCCTGATTTATGCTGATGTAACAGAGAGAGAGGAGAAAAAGAGATGTGTGTAAGAGCTACAGGGTTTTGTACTTGACACAGCCAAGAAGCAAGAAGGAAGAAATCCTTCAAAAATCTGTCTCTTACAAAATGCAGAGTAAGACTGAGTAAGGGATTTGATAGCACTGATTTACTCTCAGGGAAAGAGACAAGTATGCACCAGTATCATAAACATATAAAAAAACATCTATTTCCATTGCTGTTCTCATAGACAAGATTCAGTTTCAATGACTAGCCCAGACCTTCAACAGTTCTGGTCTTTCCAATGTCATGTTCAGCTCATCTGTCAGAGAGTGGCAGGCAGTGTTGTCTTTATCAAAAGAAAGAAAAATGCTGCCAAGAATTCAAACTGAAAGATGTGATCTGCCATAATAAGAAAACAATTAATTTTTTTTCCTCTGACTTCTCCCAAAAATGTGAAAGCTGTGCTGTCTCCAAATAAAAAAGATAAATGAGACTCAAATCTGTGTTATGTTAGCAAAAACCACCTGCAGTTAATTACAACTAGATAAAGGGATGACTTGTCTTTTGGTCCAAATCTTCTGTCTTTGAGGCCCATGTCTGTTCCAAACCACACAAAAGAAAGATTTCAGCTCTGATTTATTCTGTGATAGGCAATGAAGGGAACTTATGTCATTCCACTCCTCACTCCTCTTGTGTGCTCCCATAGCTAAGCACTTGGTACAGCATGATTTGCCTTACCTTCATGATTTAATGAATTTTGGTGGGGGTGAACTGCACAACTTAATTAAAATGTTTCCCCCAACAAGTAATGTGTGTATGCTCAGGTATCCATTTGTACTGATTTTCATTCTTCAAGGGCTTCTATCCTGCATGAAATAATTATTTTTAGTCAAAGCAAGGAGCACACTTTTCCCTTTGGCCACTAGTGTCAGCATTAGTTGCATACTAAAGTTTTCTAGGAGTCTGGAAATTAAATTTTCTCTATATCAAACTCATCCTTGGAGATTTTCCCTTACAGACAAATCTACTGTTCTGATTCACATTAGAGATGGGACAACACAAAGAGTAGTCTGACAGCACATTTTGAAAGGAAACTTATTTTAAAGTGGCAGAAAGCTTTGGGGTTTTGTATCTGATGTACCCTAGCTTGCTGGCAATTTTTGTGTGCACACCAGAACTGGTGGCTGGTTTACTTGCCAGAAGCATGTCATCCAACTAAAGCAAAGTATATCACATCGATTGTACACTATCTCATAATGGTTTCTAAGCAGTGACTTCATCAGGGCTCTGACACACAGTTAGTGGTTCATGCAGACTAAATAACATTATGCAGAACTTCCTTTGCTCTAAAGCCTGTTTTTCATGTAGAGAAGGGATCCAAGGCTTATCCCAGACTAGGTCCCTTTGATTAAACACAATGTAATTCTATTTTTCCGCTGTGTGCCAACAACAATCACCAAATCTATCAGTTCAGCCGCATAGCTGTCAAATTTAGATGCTGCATTTACTTTTCTAAAGCCATTACCAACCAGATTTGTTCACCTAATTTCAGTGTAGTTACAAGACAGGGCCATACTATGGACTTCTTGTGCTACTGTCACATCTAATTTAATCATTTTCTGCTAAGTTAAAGTCTAACCTGCCAGACTTTTGACAAATCAGAAAACCATTTCACTCTTTCTTTAACATCTAATCTCACACAAGGGTTTGTAAACAGACAGGTTCTCTGAGTGATCCACTCCATTACTGCTGTAACAGAGAGGGAAAAATTATATGAGCCTGCATCTTCCAGACAGCAGTGTGAGAGCTATGATCACATGCAAAGAGCCAAACAGCTGAAGGAGGAATTCAAATGCTACCAAATCACGTAAGTATTTAAACATACTGGTTTTATTCGTAATCAAGTCCTTCCCTTGTCACTGCATGCATGTCCACAGCCTGCAGTGGAGACCTGCCAAGAAGTTTTCTTGGGGGGCATAGCACCCCACAGAGGAGCTTTGCTGTCAAGAACAGTTTCTTTATTTTACTGTTTAAGTGCTGTTTAACAGTTTTCTGCTAATGTGCCTGAAAGTCTGAAGCTGGCTTGTGCCCAGCAATGTCGCCATAGGCTTTTTTCCTGTAAACCCTCCAAAGCTCTGTTCTCCCTGTTTTTCATTATTTGTCCCTTGCTATACCCACTTTGCTGCCGTTTCCTGGCCAGCACATCAGTGAACAGCAGCAAGGTTGTGGTATGGCTCCAGGGCCCCTGCAACCCACAATAAAGGGAGGTAGAACTGCATCCCTGTAGCATGTGCTGGCAACCCACTGCTGCTCCTAAGGGCACAGGGAGCCAGGCGAGTTCCAGGAGTACCCTCGGAGAGGGTAGGGAGAGGTGGTAGCAATGGGTTTGACAGGAGGTTTTGAGTAGACTGAGGGTCAGCATGAGGAACTGTGTTTGACTGTGGAGGAAGAATTCAAAAGGCAGAGATGAGTAAGTTTTGCAGAGATGTATGCTGGGAAAAAGCTCTGAGCATCAACCCTGAGTGGATGTGAAACCCAGCAATCTTCACAGCTTGACAAATATCTGCCATTTTGACAAGAAATGCCAAATGCCTTGAATTAATTATGTCTCTAACCTTTTCCTGCTGGAGAGAGTGCATTGCCCCATTTGACATAACAAAGCCTGGACAAACAAGCAAGAACTGAAAAGGGTAAAGTCATTGCTGTGAATTAATCTTCAACTAGATTAATGGATATTTCGCCTCCTTCTGCCCCTTCCCCCCTGCTCCAGTTTACTTCCACAGAGCAGAGCCCATATTTCAAAGAATTTTGCAGTAGCCTTGCCACAGAAAAGCATCAAAGAATGAAAGAACCAGGAATTCAACAGCAATAGCCGATAGACATGAAGGAGCAGATTTAAAGTGCCTTAGAAAGCTGCAACAGATAAGGAAGCAAGGCTGCTGGTGGGGAAGTGCTGTCAAAGTGGTACCACACAGGGACAAGCAAATTGTGGTTATAATCCCAAACTGGCCTCTAAGGGACAGTAATGTTAGAACAAATCAGAGTAGCCAAATGGAAAATTAATAAATAAATAAATTATTAAGCAAGGAGAGGCTTACATAGGAGGGCCATGAAAGGCCAGAAAAAGCACAGAAGAAAACTAGTAGCAAAAGTCCAAATGGTTCATTGTCATTTGGAAACACTAGAAAAGAAAACGTTCACCAGAAATCATTGTCCTCAGGTTCCCTGAAGGGAAAGAATATCTAGATTAGACACGCTTCATGAAGGAATTATCACACAGACCTTCAAATGAAGTGCTGATATGTGCTTTACAGGCAGAACTTCCAATGCAAAGACTGAGCATTGACCCTAGTGTCAAGTTTGTCTCTTTTACAGACAGCAAAAAGAAAACAGCATTGCTGAAATCCTTAACTATTATTTTTTAAAAACTGAGCTTAGCTGTGTAGAATGATCAGTAAAGCTTGAATAGATTTAGAAATTTGGTGAGAGAATGAACTAATGCCAAGTCCACTGAGATATACTACTCCCTCCCAAATTACAGCTGACTTATAGATGTTTGTTATAAAAAGTTTTTTGTCTGAGACAAAGTACCTACTACTAAGCTACTGGGCAGACTAGAAGAGTTTTAAGGGATTGCCCTTTGAAAATGATCTCTATCCAGATACAAAACAAATTCTAAACTGAATAAATCAATTCTTCTGTTGAGGTGATTATTTGAAGCACAATTTTGGGTGTGTTCTTGCTAGCTGTATTTTCACTTTTCTTTTTCTTTTTTTTTTTTTTCAGAATCCTTTTCAAAGTTTGGCTTGGCCTGAGTCTTGTATTTAAAAGAGCCTGTTTCCGCAAGCACGTGTAAATATACAGGATGTTTTACATTTATCTGTTATTTTCACTGATCTACAAATTCCAGAGCAAACCAGCTCTTCATTCAAGTGGGATATATATTCCCAGATTCAAATTTCTTTGCAAGCTTCCAGTCAATATTCACTTTTCCAGCAAAGGGGAAAAGTCACATAGAATAAAGAATCAACTGGGAAATCCCCCCTTCTTTTATCTGTCCCCAGCTTTATAGGAGAATCTGAGGAAATTGTATTCACCCTGGGACCTGGTGGGGCAGCGAAGAAAAGTAGAGTGGTGTCCGGCTGTGCTGAAAATTACTTTGTGATACAGGAAAGCTGCCTGTGATGTTTTCCCTGAAAACCTAACCCGAATTGCTCTTCTGAAAGATGTTTTCAGCACACAAACTGGCACTTGGGCAAAGCCCAGCTTTGCCCAGGAGACTCTCTGTCCTTGTTCTATCAAAACAGCAGATAGGTTTTCAGAATGTATATTGTATAAGCACAGACATATGTTTAAACATGCTCAGTTAGTTTATTCATCTGTATCCACAGATGCCACCAGCCAGGCAACCACTGGGCTTGTGTTAGTGTTGCTGCCTGATTTAAAAACACTGATCAGCCGCTTGCACAGGACACAAGCACACTGAGACAGGGCTGCAGTATGGACTTCATTTGATATCTGAGTAGGATGTTAATGTTCATTAATTGATGCCAATGTTCAGAGGAAAAGGTATTCAGTGAAGATATTTATTTTTATGTTGTTTCCTAGAACTAAATGTCAGAGGAGAAGGGAGATGAGAAGTCCAAAGACAAAAAAAAAAATCCAAACAGTTACTTTTTCCTGGGAATAAAGCTGACCATACCCTTGGGGTATTGAACAGTTGTTTGTACAATCCATGAATAAATAGCTATCAAGAAGGACCTGCAAGAACATCATTAGAGTTCAGGTATAACACACTTCAACCTACTGATTTCAAGAGTTTGGAAAATCCTTTGTCAATGATATCCATTCATTGACTCAAGATTAATTTTGCAATTAAATTTATACTTCTCCTACTTTGGAAAAAGCAAGCTGGAATCTTTCAGAAACCAAGGGCTGACAAACTGTATTAATTATAGTAGTGAGTCTCTCAGATCAAGCCTTTCTGCCAAAGGCCAGAAAAGTGGGTAAAATACTCCAGAAGCATAAAATGACATTTCTGCAGCCTGTCACTGCCCTTTCAACATAAATCTCAAAGATCCTTTAACCTTTGGAATATATTACTTCCATAAAAAGTAGGAGTAGAGTTGCTTACTCAACTTCCCAGAGAATGAAGTGTGAGTATGGAGATAATTTTTCGCAAGAACTTCACACAAAATATTTTATGGATCACTTTTCCTAATTCCTATTCCTAAATTATTGCATATGCAGCAGTCTGTCAATTGCAATTACTGAGACTGAGAGATGACCAGTAGGTCACCATTCCCAGATATCCCAAACACGTCACCTTTCATTATTGTATCTTAATATCATGCCTTCTCCAATTGTTATTTGCATTCTACCACACAGTGGTGCCTGTTGCTTTTTTGGGTGAAATTCCTAGTTATTGAGCAGGACTAATTTATAGCTAGGCATGAAAATACATTCTTACAAGCATTAGGGTGACTGGTAAAAGCTATTGTTTGGGTTAAAGCATAATTGAATGTCTAAGCTGCATTTATACTTGTCTCTTATTTCTCAAAGCCTTGATCTCCCCAGTCCCTTTCAGTACTCCTACAATTTAGGATCCAGTGCCAAAGTCTAGTGTTGCATCACTGTGTTCTTACAAACTGGTACAGAAAGCAGAAGTACTTTGGCCCTTGATTTTGGTGAAGTTTTCACAAAGAGATTATTCTTTCATGAAGTGTGAATCCATGTGCCCAGTGATGACCTCTTACTGCAGCTGCCGCGTGTCTTAGGGAGAACGGGAGGCAAGAAAGGCAAACTTCTGTCCTTCTTCCTCTCTCTCCCAGAGCTCCCTGGCTTGGAGGTTTGCCAGGATCCACAGCTGGGGTCAGATAGGGAGAGCAACTGAGGTCCAAGGTCAGACTACAGGGCTAGTGGGAGACGTTTGCTGGGGCCTGGAGGGGAGAGTAGATGGGGAATGTAATGAGCTCAGAGAATGGGGATCTTGACAGAAAAATGCACTGAGGGCAAGGAGATGAATAAATATGGGCTCTCAAAGAGCAGGGGAGTTTTCCTTTTTTCTGCGGAAGCCAGACTCCATTTCTCTATCAAGATATACAAACATTACCTAAAAGTAGAGCAAAAATACATTTACTGAGTGCAAGCAATTGAATTAGGGAATACAATGGAAATTAATTCACCAGCAGCTGTCCTCAAATCACCAGAAGTCAGTTTATCTTTGCCACAGGCCATCACATAGGAAAAACTTCCTGTTTGGTTTCTAAAATGTTCTACTATGGAAAAAAAAAGATACATCCACGGCGTTTTTGTAGTTTCTGATGTTTTATACCAGACCAGGCTGTGACAATACCCAGTGTCCGCATCTGATATTAGCCAGCTTTGAGGGAATGCAGGTAAGTTGCTTCTTTCCTACCTCAGGATGGGAGAGCTTGCCAAAGAAGGCTCTGAACTGGAGAGAAAACTTCAGATGTCTTCTGTAGCAGGAAAAGTATCAGGCTAGAATGTGTAAGAGCCATTTCTAATAAAAAGTGTACCAGGAAGAGTAAACAGAAAGGTTCTTTGGATTACTGCAAGACTTTAATTGATAACACAGTTAACAAAGAGACAACTCCACAGGGATGCTCAGATGCAGTCAAGATGGGCTTCTTACAAAGTTAAGTCAACATGGCACAGAAAAAAGCAGTCCCCAAGCCCTGGGGCCGAGGCCATTCCAGGCCATCGCACTCGCCGCGGGGGATCTTTTTGCAGTGGCATTTTGCCATGTGTCAGCCCTTTGTTTCACCATCTTCCAGTAGCCTCTGTGCTCCTCTGGACAGGATATCTGTCTCTGTCTGGGCATCTACCTACAGCAGTGTTTGCTAAGCAAAGACCAATGGTGAGAATGGCAGTCAGGATGTGGGCAGTGAGAAAAGAAAAAACATGGATACAGGGAAAGAGGTTGGGAGCTGAGGGATGTGCTGTGATCAAAAACCAGAGAAACCAAAGGAAGCACAGGCTCACTACAAGAAAAAGGTCGAGATATGAGGTGGCATCCCAAAGTGGGTCCTGTCCCTCACTGAGTGAGGCCCAGGGACCTGACCAAAAGAAGAAAGCAAGACTGAAATACAGGAGTCAGGAAAAGGGACATGTGAGCACAAGACTCAGCAGCACACACTGGGCAAGGCATCACCTCTAGTGCCTGTACCTAATAAGTTGGGGTAGCTGTCCACCCTTGGTCAGAGTGGGGTGCTGCAGTGTGGAGGGCGTTACTGCACGCAGTCTCTCAGGACACAGAGGGTGGCCGCCTGCACCTTGATTGCCTGCGGGAGCCAAGAGCAGAGAACTGCACCTTGGACACATTTCTGGGAAGTACATTTGCTGTTATGAAATATAGTTGTTTTTCTTGAAAAGCAGTATAATCCCCTACTTGCTACAAGACACGAGAAGAACTGTGCTTAGTACCACTCCCTGCTTAGCTTTGAGCCAATAGTGAACAAGAAGGAATTCTCAGAAAGAAGATCTGAAGCCTGTTTTTACCACCTCTGGCCCCATATGGAGCAGTTCTGCATGTGCTGGGCAGTTGCAATTGTGCTCTCCATTTGCACAGCTGTGAGCCCTGCAGTTTTGTGCTCACACAGAAAGATTTGCCTCACACAAACAAACAAACAAATATATCTTTGGTGTACTATTAAGGAAGAAAGGCACTTTTGTTTGGTATTAAAAAAGTGAGTCAGGTTTCTTTACTACTTTCTTCTTATGTGATTAGATGTGTTTGGCTGACAAAAATAATTTTACATCAAAGAAATCCCAGTTTCTCCAATTATTTTGCAATTATTTCCTTTCAGGCAATTTCTCCCACATTAACAGGCTTTTTTTAACAGGGTTTTTGGTTTGGTGGGTTGTTTTTTTTTTTTTTTTTTGTGTCTACAGCTGCTGCCCCCAGCCCACACCTCTCCTTCTTTGAGTTTTGCAATGAGTCAACCCCAGGAGGTGGCTCAGGCATGACCGTAAGCTCAGCTGATATCTGAGCCGTGTTACTGAAAGCTGCTCCAGAAAGAGGAGGCTCAGAACAGCAGATCCTCTGAGCCCTTACGTCACAAGGGAAATTACACATTCTGCACTCCTAAAAGCACTGAGGAGATGAGACTTTCAGATGTGTCAAAACAACCAGCCTAGCCATCAATCTTTTCCTACAAGGCTTGTACAACAGCCTGTTTGCCACACATCCCTAAAGTGTGACTCTCCTGACATTATAAAACCATCTGAGCTAAAATATGGGAAAGTCAGGCAAAATGTTACAGGCAATAGCATTCCTTATTTTTGCAAAAGAAGCATGTTTTATGAATATGGATGTTTCACAGTGATACAAGGGATGCTGCAACTCACCCTCTGCACTTGGCAGTTGGAGCTTCTGGAATGCTTTCCCGGCAAAAGCAAGGGAACATATTATGAAGGAAAAGAAAGTGGTTGAGTAAGAAAATACTTTGAATTTGGAATTAAATGAAACTTGAGGCAAAACCAGCATTCAAGACACATCCTGAATCATTCACTCTGCTGTCTTTACAGCTGTGGAGATCAGCACAAAACCAGCCCCATGAGTGGCTTCACGATGTCCTTTTGTACAGCCCACATGCACAATGCCAGCTCTGTCGCTCAGTGTGGGAGAGAATGTCACAGCCCCCTGCCTGTTCCTGCCGAGGTCCTGTTGTTGCTTTTAGCTGAGGCCTTCCAGGAGGCTTGGTAGTCTGTTAAGCCTTTTTGCCTGAGCCTAGAAACTCCTTGCGTCCTCTTTTCCCTGTATAATACTGCCTTACTGCATCTGAACTGGGATGGCTGCTTGGCAAGTCTCTTCTCCTGGTATATACCACAGGCATTTTAGTAAGCCTCTGTGCACTGATAGCTCCTTTCCTTTGATATATTGAGATTTACAATGTCAAAAGCACAGCACAGAGTTTCCTGCACTGTGTAACCAGTCGTATGGACAAATTTTGGCAGAGGATGAAAAATGTAAATGGCAAAAACCTGTCCCTCTTGAATGAAGAGAGCACAATGATGCTATTTCATATTGGCACATGAGAACTGCAAATGGCAGCACAGGTCCTTGTCCTCAGCTCTGCATCCCTCCTAGTAAAAAATCACCTGGAAAACTCAGTGAGCCTAAGAACTGACAAAGCCTGAAGGAATGGGAAGAGGAATGTCTCCTATCAGGTGTTCCAGTTGGTGTTTGTTCAGTGGAAATGTCAGAGGGAGAAAATATCCATTTATACCACATGGAACTGAACAAGGACTAGTGAATCCCAGCCCAAACACTGTCTACTCTCCTCTTGCTGAGTGCTTTGGGATCTGGTTGACCAGTGCACCCCTGACCAGGCTTTGTACCCATGGATGAAGGCTCCTCGAGAGCCCAGTGCAGTGAGGCCCCTGCACAAGGAGGTTCTCGTCATGCCCTGGGACAGCAGCAGGGAAGGGCACTGGGGTACACCTCTTCCCCACTGCACCCTCCACTTCCCATGGGACCACCACACCATAGTTGACTCTTTTCCCTTGGAAAACGGACATCATTGTCAATGTCAAACCTTACAAGATGGTGCAGAGTTTGGTATTTGCCAAAGTCAGGCACCGCAGAGTCTTATTGGTCCTATTTCTCCAGGACACCATACACACCACCTTGGTACATCAACCCGCAGGTGAGAACACCTCAAAATAACAGTTGTCTCTACTGTGGGATTTGCTGGCATGTGTAAGGGCTAGCACCAGGTTTACACAGGGAATACACGCAGGAAACGGAGCAGCCCTCAGACTGTGGATGAAAATAAGGCCTGTTTTTAACAGGATGCAGAGGAGCATGACAAATCACTAAGTGTGGTTTTATGAGCTTTTGTGCTTTATTGTGCTGTTTTTTCTTAAGCTCCTGTCTTCAGATGTTGGCAGCAGGTGACAAGTTCTCTAGGCAGTTATAAAGAGACACCTGTGTGAGTGCCACCATGCAGGGTGAAATTAACCTCTTGCTCATCTTTAAACTGAAATGAAAAGGAAGCTGAGATATGGGGGCAGAAAACTCCAAGGTGGAAGGGCCAACATAAGAAATAAGAAATGGCAGTGGTTCAGCGGAGGATACTAGCAATTTGAAGTGTTTTCCTTTGGAAGCAGTGAAATGAAGAAGTGATGACAAACAGAGATAAGGGTAACCTATCAACATTCCTTGTAAAGCATATGGCCCTGTAAATGGGAGTTCACTGCCTGATAGCATCCATTATTTTACCTTCTGGATGCTGTGGGACTTTTCAGCAGATGCTGCTGAATCTGCCTCTCCTGCTCTGCGTTTTATTATACGGATTACAGCCTTCAAAGTTGTGAGCTGGTTTTCTTTAGATTTAAAAAAAGAAAAATAAAAGGTGGTTGCCTGAGCAGTTTTCAAGTTGACTTACAAGTAGTGTGACCCTGAGATCTTGAGACAAAGCATCTTGCCATTTATTTGCTTCTGAACTTTCCCCCAAATTGTTTAAGACCAAACAAATACGGAAAAACTGAAAAAGCACCATACTGGAAATCAACATCATGATAGTTTAAAACTGTGTAACACTTTCAGAAAATTCCTTTGTTATTAGCCATGGTTTGCCAGAAAATACCCAACAAAGCCAGGCAGGGGCTGGGAGTCTCCACCCCACAGAGCCCTTTCCCCATACTTTTCTGTCTGTTGACATTAGGTTCGAAGACAGGTCTCTGGGACACCTGTTTTGTCAGATGGGGTGGGTGTCTGCAGGGAGAGGTGGTTGATAACTGGTGTGTTGTCCCCATGCACGGAATCACAGAATGCTCTGGAAAGGGACAGTACAGCCTTGTACTCCTTATTTATTTACATAGTAGCTCATGGAGATTTAAAGGAAAAAAGCAAGCTTTGGGAGCCCAGAGCACAATGCCACCAAAACTGTTCTGGTGCCAACAAAGATTGAGTAGTTAAGCCTGATGGATTCTGGATTTTTGTGTGAAGGTCAGCTAAACAATCTTCTTTTTTCTCAGTTTTTAAAGTAGGTGTCTGTTCTAGTTTCATTACTATTTTTCACTTGATTTATCGGCAGGCTACCCAAGTTTCAAAGCCTATACAAAACAGTAGCCAACAGTCTGACAAGGCTTCTTCAACACGCTAGGTGTCACTTGCGAAATAATTACTATACTGTTGAAGTGGTATGGTAGTAAACCATATTCCCCAGCCATCTCTTCTGCTCTTCTCAGGAGGTAGCAATTGAGGTTTGGAGCAGCCATGCCCTGCTGGGGCTGAGATGTAGCCAAACAGTCACAGAGGAGAAGACAGGATGGAGAGGGCAGGCAGAAGGGGTCCAGCAAGGATCCATTGCCCCTAACCACCCTCTGAAAGGGATGGCTCACAGCAACACATGCCATTATTGAGGGGAGGTAAATGCATTCCATTTCAGCTGAAGATTTCCTTTCTCCTTGGAGGAGCTAGCTCATTAAATTAACTAGGCTGTTTTCTGTAATTTAGTTCAAGTCTGCTGTAGAACATATCTCCATTATGTTACAGCCCAGCCCACTTAAGACATACAACAAAATTTCAAGGCCTTAATCAGAAAAAGTAAAATTAAATGCTTTTAAGAATTTTTAAAAACAAGCACATCAGGAGGTTCCCACTATTTTCATTACAAGGCTGAAGTGTTTTCCTTTCTAGAGAGACTGGGTTTTGCTACTTCTGCATGTTCTGTGTTTGCTAAAGTAAGAATTTTTCTTTTAGCATACATACAGTTTCCCAAGCTGTACTTTTCTGTCTCCCATCAGTAAAAGAACTTAAGCAAAACACTTAAAATCAAGGTAACAATACTCACTAACTGATTTGAAAACACTGTGAAAGTGTCATCAAAAAATGTGTGAATATATGATGAAAAAACTGGATGAAATATATAATATGCATAAAATAATCCCATTGAAGCAACATGAAATCTGAAATTTCTGAAGTAACTTTTTCAAATAAGGCAATGAAATTAGCTTTCCATTGAGTCATGAGCTTTTTGTTTCAGTGAAATGTTTCTTTAAGAAAAGCAAGAAACCAAGTTGGGTGAAAGATCTGTTTTGCCTCTTTAATTAATCCCTGTCTCAAACTTTGAAGACCTTTTTGCCCACTGTTTTAAAGCAACATAATTTATCTTGAGTACTAGGGATCCATTTAATGGTGTTCACAGTCATTCAACTCTTTCTGCAAAATCAGGATCACCCCACCCTTGATAAGACTGGCAGATTTCAGTCTAAACTATCGCTGCTAAATGTCTTCACAAACATCAGCCTGGCCTTGAGTAAAGGGAAATCTGTAGGAATTTTTGGGTAGGACAGCATGGAGCTTAAGAAAATGTTGGAGGCAGATTTACACACTACTTGGTTTCTATTTTCTTGCAGGGCAGAAGTTGCAAAGCTGTTGCAATGCTGCAATTGCTTTGTCATCTCAGATGAATTACCACTTATCACTCAAGTAACACTTGGCTACTCCTAAGGCATAGGAGGGATTTTCTGATAAGTGTTCAGATGCAAGCTTGTAAGAAAGTTACCTATTTATATCAGCAGGAAAAAAAAATTGACTGAAGTCATAAAACTGGTTATGCAGTTAATCATGATATTAAATCCCAAGTGAGAATGTGTTTCATAAAAGAAAACATATTCCAAATATAGCAAAAATTACAGTTTAGAAGAAGCACTGTATCACTAAGAGGCCCTCTTAGTATAACCATTTTCCCATTAAATGAAAGATTTTGATTGGAAAACCAAGCACACAAATGCAGTAACTTCACTTTACAAGATATGGCACAAATTAAATGGAGCATTTAACACTGAACATGCAACCCCTATTACAGTGGTGCCCGAAAGTCACATTTCATATATACTGGATTGTCAGAGCTAGCTTGAAAAAGTGACACTTCACAAGTTATGTGCTTCTAGCTTTCCAAAGTAATTAACAATTGAGAATGGATGTAGCTCAATAGCTGCTGTTAAAACATCTTTTCCTTGGACTTACACCACAACTGGATTAAGCACAGCTGACCTGACCGTGAAAGTGAGGGTTAAAGAGATTTTTATTTTTACCCAGTATAATGAGTTTTTACTGGTAACTAAAACTGGTGAGAAAAATATAATCAAAACCATGTTTTGTTGCATATTTTATAGACATCATAAAAGACATATCTCCCACTGTGTCTTTTAAGGACTTATTTAAGAAGTAGCATTTTAGTGCTTTATCAAAAACAGTTGGATGTTTTGTTATTTTTGGTTTCATTTTTTTCAGCTGGGTGTTGAATGCCAACACTTGCTACTCAGCTTTTCCCAAACATTTGAATTAAATTGATATAAAGCAGAAAACTGCAGATACACCCTCAATTCAATGTAATTTAACACCATTTTCTCTCTGGTTTTAACCTCATACTTTTACATTGCAACAAACAGGCCTAAACCTATAATGGACAAGAGAGGGAGCTCTTTTGCTGCATCTTCTCTGCAGAAGTGTGCTGCTTTCCTTAAAATTCAAAGCTGTTTCCAGGATTTCATAACACAGGAAACAGAAGTTATTTGTTCTGCAGATTAAATATTGAGCAATGTTGTTAAAAAAAAAAAAAAAAAAAAA
>VZRN01002244.1:1642324-1678710 GCA_013397935.1 Dasyornis broadbenti
CCTCCCGAAACAACCCAAACCTAAACAAAAGCAAACAAACAAGATCTGTTTGCTTTCTCTTCCAAAGAGCTACTCTTTTTAAAAACCACCTTTTCACACTGAGCTGGAGGTCCTTCCCTCCTCCTTTCTAAAGTATGGAGACTGGAAAACAAAAACATTTTATAAGGCTTTATTACAAAAAATGAAGAAACCTGAAGGCTCTTCTTTTCCCTGAACATCCCTGGATTGCCCAGCTAAAAGGTTAACATGTTTCTGCTCCATCGCATTGTTGCATGACTGCAGTTCCCAAGCTTTACCTTTCCTGTTCTCAGGGCAGCAGGTTCACCACACCAATAAAGATCAAATTGCAGGCAGGGCAGCTTGACCTGCTGGAGCCGTGGTGCTTCGGCAGTTCTGTTGCCTGGGACTCAGATGCTCCATGCACTCCTGTAAGCGAGCCACATCAGCACGTCTCCTTCCCGGACTGCCAGCCAGGACCAAGGCTCAGGCATCCACAGCATCCCGTGGCAATAAGACAAGTTAGGCAATAAGGCAATAAGACACTGCTTAGCATCCCTGCTGTGCCAGACCTTGGTTAAAACACTTGTGGCAAGCGCGTGCTGCTGCCTGCCTTCGGGAAGGTGCAACACCACCGCTGCCACCCAAGAGAGGGCAGAGCGGGAGCAGCGATACCCCACATTTCCCCCGGTGCCTCTTCAGTTTGGGGAAAGATGGCAATAAATATAAAGAATACAACAAACAAATGAAGGATAGGAAAGGTTGGTGAGCAAGCAGAGGGCTGGCAAGGGTCTGAGGGAACACACAGTGGGCTTTCCCAAACCTAGCCACATCATCCAACTGCAAACACAGAGCCCACTCCCTCCCAGCAACAGACTTCAGGCTGGATTGCAGGGAGGACAGGATCAGGCACTTGAAGAGACAGATGCATGGTCCAAACCCAGCATTTTGCTGGTGTTCACTACAGCCAGCAGGCCATTTGGGCATGAACCTCATGCTAGGTTTTAAGTTGAAGACGCATTTGCCTAACAGAGACAGACAGCAAACCCCGAGTTCTGAGGGTGGATAGGAATTTTGAAAACATCATTTTACATTTCAGGAAAACTGTAGCAGTTTCCTCGCCCGTGTCTGTGCCTACTTGAACTCCCTCCTCCAAAACAACCCCACCCAGAGATGGCTGCTGTCCCGGGAAGTATTTTACCTCAAGCACAGCTCATATTTTGAAGAGGCAGACTGCAAGCTGTACTCATATTTTCTATTTTTCAGTTTTTTCTTTTCTTTCCTAAGTGTACCATTTGACTCAAAACCAAGAGACACCTATTCCCCAGGAATGAAAATCATCAAACTACACTGTAAACAAACCAGGTCTTTGCTGGACTCAAACTCTAATGATGGATCTTGTACGTCTGTGCAACAGAAGTGGACTGGTGATCATAATCTACTCTATTTTTCTTCCTTGTGACATAAAATAGTGTTCATATCCCATAAATACTGACCTCTCTCCACTCACTGACTAGAACTTGGCAGCTCCATTCCTGTGGAGCAAAGTCAGAGCCAGGATAACCCTGGGCAAGACTTGCGCTTGCAGGGTTACATCTTTCATCTGGGGATTGCTTGGTGGCCCAGACCCTGCCTCACTCTTCTGGGGCATCTGTAGGGCACCAAGAGATGGAGCAAGAGCGTAGCACTTAGTTTAGCATTCAACTATCCTTTTGCATTAGGATTCTTGGAGGGTGGCAAGGGACAAGAAGGTAGAGGTTTCCTCAGCTGTAAGAAGACCAAATCATGAAGAATTAGAAAGAAGGCACTACAATAAAAACAAATGTTTCAAGATCTTAGAATAATTAAGCTGTTGCTTTCATTTAATCAAGATGCAATGGATGCATTCACCATGGTCCTGATCTGCACAGTGCCAAAGTCCCAGTGCCAGCAATTTTAAGAGAACAATTCATGTAGTAGCATGTGTGTAATGCTCTTTAGACATAGGAGCATATGGGAGCATCCAAAATGCACTGCTCACAAAGGAAAGCCTCTCCCTAAGAGTCACTTTCAGCAAAAGAGAAGAAATTTCCAGAGGCCTGACAAAACCAAAATATGTGTACAGAGAAGTAAGCCCAAACCAAACAACCAGGGATCATGAGCACCGATACAAAGGATATGTACCTCATCACAGCTATTCCCAAAGAGACATTTTCCTGTTCCTATTTGAGGTCAGTATGCGCACAAAAACAAGCTGACAGATGTAACTGATTACAACAAACACAAGGGAAGGGTGTGGGCAGCTACCAAAAGCCAAGAAGTGTAGTATGTCACAAGCAAATGTACAGCCTGGTGGACCCACAGTGCTTTTCCAAGCAGAGGTAAAACCTTTCCTGCACAGAGACATTGGTAATCTTGGAGCATTTCTTAATGTTAGTCAAAGGATTTGGCATTGCATGAAACACAAGTGAAGTTCCTGCTCCCACAGGCTAAACTCTTAAGTCTTGTGACATGTTTAGGAGGTCAATACAATACAGCACAGATTGGTTATTTATCCAGAATTCCATGACTAGCACAGCTAAATGCAGAGCTGAATCCAATAAAATTCTTTACTGACTGCAAACTTGGCCCAACCGACTTTGTTATGCAGATTTTAATCACAGTAGAGCAAAATGGTTCCATTCAGACGCAAATGCTTAACAGCACTGTCCTGGAGATGGGGGGGAAATAGGAGGTGAGCGGTTGTGGGCACTTCAGGCTGAGGACATATCTGAACTCTGCATCCCTGGGCAAACTCTCTGGTCATTACATGTTTATCTAACAACTGCAACCTCCTCCTCAGGCTTGTTCTTGAAGACAAATGGCTAGGTGGACAGGATTTGTACACTGAACATAGAAAAGGAATTTTGAATTCCTGCCTCTTCTGGCAAGTTCCTCCCATCACCATTTTTTGCCACCTCTTATTCTCCATCTGTTCTATTTTAATCTATGTCATTCTTATTTTCCACAAGGACAAGCCTAAGAAGTGCCAAAGAGCATTTGAACCCCAAGAAGTACATGGGCTGGTAATGAACATATTATCCTTCCTTTGTACCACCAGCTGGTGCAAGGGAAGGTGTGTCAAAGAACAAGGATTTTTCCACCTCCTTCTTGGACTGCTGCTCTGTAGAAGGGACCATTTTCCACTGCAAAGGAAGGAGGGAGGGAGGGAGGGAGGGAGGGAGGGAGATGAAGAGATTCAGTCCTATATCTTGCTGTCTGTACAGTTCATGTTCAGTACAGAACACAGCACAGGTTGATCTTCAAAACGTTTGGAGTCTGTAGGTGTTTTATTTTCAATTATTTTCATCAGTGTTGAAACTGAAATTCTGGTATCCTTACATGTGTTTTGTGACTAGTTAAAGTTTGTTTAAGTCTTGTATTCTGTGCAAACTCTCTCTGTATAGACTTTCTGATGCCTAACAATGTAATGCTGCAGTCAGAGCACTCAGAGAGAATGGTCCTTTTCCTTTTCCACTAACCTACTTTGGCAAAACTTCAAGAACATTGTTGTCTTCAAGACTCTGGTGACAAGCAGGTATGGAAGGAATTGGCTGAAGGGTCAAAACCACAGAGAGACAAACTCAGGCAGAGGCTACTCTGCATCTGCTTGAAGGGACTAAAAGAGTGCATGGCATGTGTCTGAAAAGAAAAACATTTCATAAAAACCGCTTCTCCTGTCTCTGTTTCTCTCTCGCTGTGTCTTCAAAATCTGTTGCAACAAAGGCACTCACTATTGCCCATGAGGTTTCTCATAATCAGGTTTCTGTCTCTGGAAGGCATCACTTTTCCACAGAGCGCTGGATGAAATCCAAAGCACAAATTATGAGATCCATATGAGGGAAACAGATGTTTCCAGGCAATGTTTATGGGGAACAGCAAATCTTTGGGGAAACATTGAATTACATTTTCTTTAAAGCAAATACTTAAACCGAACAATAAATATCCAAAATATAAAGCATAAGAATAGGGAGACAGACACAAAGGTGTAGGTATCTTTGTCAAAAAAAAAAAAAAATTAGAAAGTGCTTGCACATATCACGGGCACTTTAGTGACTCAATATATTGGACACGTGGAGCTCAGGAAGGCCCTCTGGTCAGTGAGGTGACAGTGGGAATCATAATGTCTTCAGCCATCCTGGAGCTGCACAAGGCTGGCCCAAGTCCTTAGCTGACCGTACAGATCATACAGATGACAACGAGCCACCTCATCCCTTCAGTCACTGACCAGTGATTCCAAGGCCAGAAGGAAAGAAACCTCTTACAAGTGGAGCGGCTTATTCCCATTTCAGGGAAAGATTGTTTTCTTTGCAGCACTGGTTTGGTGCAATTAAGAGCTACCTCTCAGCCAGCCTTCGAAAAACCATCAGGCAGGGTATCTCCTGAACTCTATCAGGATGGCTTTTTTTTCACAGAGCAATGTCTGAGGATAGGAACTGAGCCAAGTGAAAAGAACTGAGCTCCTTGGACCATTTTTTTTGTACTTCCCATTACTCTTCTCATTGTTTAAAATCAAACTACATCAGCATTTTCTGCCAGGGAAGAAATTAACCGTATGGGAGGAACATTCTGCTCCTGAAGCACAGTCAGCATTTGCCAGCTGAGTAGCAGATGCATGGCACCCATCAGCACAGTAGCCCTGCAGATTTGTTTGGGAGGTCACGTTGGCTCAAGAAGCCATTTCTGCCTTGGAGAGCTCACTCTTGTATGTAGATACGGGGCCCACACTTCAAATCATGTATTCATCGTTCGCCACTCAAAAAGATATGTGAAACGCTGGCACAGCCTAATGGAAGCAAAGTCTTTGATGTGCTGCACTTGAATCTTCATTTTCTACACTATTAACTGGATGCTACTGTACTGGCCTGAGTCTCTTCCTAAGCCTTCTCAAAATAAATAGATGTCTTTGCAGACTTGGTTGACTTTACGAATGATAGAGGAGAAATCACTCAGAAATTATCAACTTTTCTGCTCCACATACTGGAAAATGTCTGTGTAATATGGGTATTGGAAAGGGACTCAAACTGCCAGCTGACTACACAGGACACTCTAGTCCATCCAGCCTTAGAAGCCCAAATGCAGTGTTGGTCGTGCTGGACATGGGTTGACCTCTTGCACAACTACTTCAGGGTCTCACTATCATTTTCACCTGTGCTAAAGAGATGTGATAGTGCCTGAGGCTGGCTCTGAGGCAACCATGTCCAAACTAGGCACAGCAGAGTGAACCCACAAACTGGATAAAATGCTGACAGACATGTATATGCTGAGTGGTTCTTAAATGAAGTGAGGGGATGACAGACCTTCAAAGTACCTTGGTTGTTTTTCAGAGTCAAAATGCTTGTTTTAGTAATTAGTGTACTCCAAAATCATTCATAGCTGTTGCATGACAAAAGTGCAGAGGTGTTTATGGCATCTCATCTAAAAGACTGGTTAATAAGTCAGTGTGTCAGGTAATGTATTACATGTTAATAAGTCAAGACTTCCAAAACCAGGCAAATTCTTAATCAGAAATTATTCAGAATTCAAATTCAACCTAGGCACTCTCAGAGACTACGGGAAAAGTCTTTCACAGAATAAGTACTTCTATAAGCCCAGGTCAGAAATCTTATTGCCAGATATCTATAACGAGTCAGGATCCTTCTTGACCAGTGTTTCTAGCATTATTTCATGCTATTTCTTAAAACTGATCTAATATATGGTCTTTCTACTCAGGTTGAGAGCTTTACCTATGCCTATTGAGGTCTTGCTGGTGAAATGTTCTGATACTGTGCAAGGTCACCACATTGTTTACATACAGTTTTATACTACTGTTGCTTGAGACTCAGCTGACACAGGTAGGTAGTACCTGCTCTGTTGTACAGAGGGTTGTAAATAAAAGGGCAGTATAAGGCATGAAGGAAACTGAAATTATTTTGTAATGTACTATTTCACTGTACAAAGCTGTTATGTTTATTGTATTTAAGGCTAGAAGTGTTTTCACAAGAATGTACAAACTCAGCCGATTTATTTGACAGTTTCTGGAATAGGAAGATGTAACCCACTGCCTTTTCACTTGCCACCTTCACCTATCACTGCTCTCTCTGCCTTTACATACAGCATTAGGAAACAATTAATCTTTTCCTAGCATTACAAAAGCAAATAATCTTTTCTCTACCATCACAGAA
This sequence comes from Dasyornis broadbenti, assembly GCA_013397935.1. Classification (NCBI taxonomy): domain Eukaryota; kingdom Metazoa; phylum Chordata; class Aves; order Passeriformes; family Dasyornithidae; genus Dasyornis; species Dasyornis broadbenti. Next base: position 1,648,504 of record VZRN01002244.1, read on the forward strand.
GTCACCTGTTAACTCAGACTTCCTCTGCCTCACCACTTCTTATTGGTATGCTTTCCTTAACCCTCTGATTCAGCCCTGCCTGATAGCAGCACCCCTACACCCCCTTCCTCCCCTGCTTCACTTCAGTACTCTCTAGAGTGCCACCAATCTGCTTTTAAAATTATTCAAAGGGATTTAACTTCAGATCTCCAGGACTAGATTTTTACCCTGGGCACCATCCCAAGAGAGTGCTGTGAAACTTGATCTACCCATCACACCTGCGAAGCCACAGCACATAGACAGAGTCCACTAAAACTTCTGTTCTAGGATTACGTTTTGTGCGCTTTGTATTCTTGCCGAAATCAGCTACCAGGGAAGCTGCTGCAAATCCATGTTATCCCAGTAAATACTGCCTTTCCTACTAAGCATAGTTCCTCCAACTGGTGAAGAATGATTATACAAGTAAAGCTTTATATGGTACACTGGTAATTTTTTTTTGTTATTTTGAGAGCATGAGGTTTGTTTTTTTTTTCATTTGTGTATGTTAGGGATTCTTTTTAACCTCAAAAAAAATATTGCTGATTTTCATAGATCGCCTTGAAAGTATAAATCAGGACAGCTGAGATTCAATGAATAACATCAACAAGAGATGGTATTCTTTTCATTGAGGGTCTAAATATTTTTTAAAATATTTAGAAATAAACGGGTCTAATATTTTTAAACCAGTTTTTAGATAAACTCACTCTAACTGGAAGTTTTGAGAAGAGTAAAAAATATGAAACATTTTTTCTCCTTGGCTCCCTGTTATGTTTAGGGAGGGTCGAGCAGCAAGAACAAGTGGGCCAAGGCAAAGAGAAAAGATTCACAAACAAAAGCCCACTGAACAAAAATGAGCTGCAGAGTCATTAACTGAGAAATGAATACAAAGGTGTGAGAAGAAATGCATTGTTATTGCTGGAGTGGAGCTGGAAGCTGTGGTGGGAGATGGAGTTAACCAGCTGCCATTCACAAGTGGGCATCACCCTCTTCTCCAGCCTCCTGGTAGCAGAAGATTATTTCCACTATCAGCAATCGCTTCTTTCAACAAAGGCTGGCTTTCATGCATCAGGGGAGGTCAGACAGGACACATGAGTTCGGGTGTCTTGTAGTTCATGCCCAAGATCTGCTCAGAGCACCAGAACAAACTGCACTAAAACCTACTTGCAGCAATGGCTCCAGCTTGCAGAGAACTGGAAACAAATTCCCCATCAGAGGTTCCCACACAGGCAGAGACACACGCTACCAAAGTGGAGAGCGGCTCGCTTGGATTAGCGGCAGGGAAAGCCAGTAACCCTTTGCTGACAGTCACCCTGGGGGTCTGCTCTGCTCCCGTCTCCCCAGGCACTGGCTGGAAAGGTTTTGTTTTCTGTTCTCGGAGAAAATTATTCCTGCTAGACTGCTGTAAACCTATCCTGCTCAAGGACATCTTGTTTGTGTTAATCCTGTAGATTAAGCACGCAGTTTTTCAGTTGCGGCTTTGTGTCTATTGTTACCAGTAAACCCGTTACAAGGCTTGTGGGCCGAAGCACTTTAACTTCAAGGCTGTCACTGAGATAGCTTGAACAAGGAAGAGTCCCCAAGAATCATGAGAACTGACTCTCACACCAAATATTCTACGTTTTTAAAAAAAAATTTGGAGGAGAATTGCCTCCTGTGATCTCTGCGTTGAAGGGTCTCAGCTGTTACCGGCAATAGGAGATACCAAAGCTGAAGACTGCAGATGACTGCAAGTACAATGACCCACTATACACTGCAGGGGAAGCTCAGCGAGAGCTGGAGCCTCCAGGGACTCTGAGCCAAGTCTGTTGCTTGGGCTCGAGCCCACAGAGCAGTCCAAATGGGGTGGTCACACCGCTTGAGATAGAAAAAAAATCAGGATTTCCATAGCATGCAGAGGCACTCTTGCACAATCTCCCCTTCTGCATTTGGCTTAGTCACACCAGGGTCTTGGCTAAGCTTGCAAGTGTACATTAAGTCATCACTCACACACCAGGCATTTGTTGGCTTGCTGTTAATTATGAATAGCATTACCTGTAAAATATTCACAGAAAGTTCCAGGTGGGTAGAAAAGCACAAATAACTACATATTAATGGCTAATTTTATTTTTACAAATATACAGGAAATGAAAAGCAGCTGAACCATAAAATACTTCTTTGTACACAGTGTTTTTAATGTGAGTTCCATCAGTTCCCTGGACTTCACTTGTGCTGAGGCTTTGCTGAACGAAGAGTGACTTTTAGGTAGTGTTTTCTTAGAATCAAAGCTAGCTAAAGCATTCAGCAGGATTTTTGCAGGCTTTGCTTGTTTTACTTTTCTTACACAGGTAATTGACTTTACAAACTGCGTGTTATATTTTCAAAAGAGCAATAAATCATGCAACAGATGCATGCAAGAACTTGATTCTGCACCTCATCTTTATCCTCCTGTAACTTGGACTTTCATTGAGCAAGATGCAGAAGGGTCTCACTTTAAACACAGTTAGTCTCAGGCTACAAACATAGAGCCTGAGACACTATGATAGCTCAGAACCTCACATTTACTGATCTCAATGGAACCATGAGCACACCTTTAACGTGTCAGAGCACCCTGCCAGCTGGATGCACCTTTAGTGAACACTGCACAGAAATGTGCAAAATGATCGAGTATTGCATCTAACATAAGGGGCTTGCTTGCAGTTATGGCACTGGGGCATTTGCAATTTCAGCAAGACCACATTCTGCACTTGGAGAGAACTTCCTATGTTTGTGGGTTTCAGATTAAAGAGCCTCCTGCAAGTATTTCTGGACTTTATGATTGAGAAGTCCATGTTTTCCTCACAAAGGCAAACTTCACCTACAGAGGACTTAATACTACAGCTGCCATTCCAGGATCTTCAAACCAAGACCTGGCCACACTCCAAATATTTGGGGGAAAAAAAAAAAGTTTGGATGCCATCCGTGCGGGAATGTTTTGGAATGTGCTAATATTTCCCAGCAGAAAGTGGTCAGGTTTGGCTCCTAGTGACTAATGAAGCTGTCATACACTATTCCTTCCTGCTGTTTAATAATGCTTTCAAAAAAGCCCTTTATGGAGATGAATTGTATAGTAGTGCTGCAGCTGAGGAATTGGCATGCTGTCAAAGAAAACAGAGGCCAGTTTACTATGCATGGCACTGTATTTTTCATTATACTTCAGAAAGACTTGTTATTAACTGAAAATGAATTCATCTTTAGGGAATAGATATTATTTAATACATAGTTCACTATAATTTTGAGATTTGATTCCAATAGTCAGATTTCATCATAGCAGCAAAATTACCTGTTACTCTAAATGTTGATACAATCTTCACTGTTTTTTAGATCCTGAATTTCAGGGGATAATATCAGTCCTACCAGCAAAATTAATTACAATGGAAATGCAGTTCATTCTTTCCACTTTCTCCTCAGTAACATATATATGCACACAAGCTATATATGGCATGCACTTAATAAAGGTGGCAATTCAGCCAACTCAGTGGTGAAAAACACACAGACGTGACAGTTCCTACATTCAGATCCAGATCTCAAGTTCTGCTCTGTTGGCTAGGGTGATATAATCAAGTCACACGTGATTTTTATACTCCTTAATTGACTTGTCAGTAACCTCAGGTAATTGTGGGGCACAGCAACATTACTATTGCGTAGAACACTCATCTCAAACATGAGTCTCAACCTGTAAAAACCTACACAAATCCGCAAGGTTCCTACCTCAATGCTGTGTCCAGGACTGTCTCAGGTAAGTTCACTTGTTTATGGACTCTCGGGAGCCTTTGGCAGCAGTGCTGAGAAGGTGTGAAACACCTCTACACCCTGTGACTCTTGCTGTGAAGCATCTGGGAAAATCAAATGCTCTCCATAGCCATACAAGCACTCTTCACCGCGTTTGTTTCAGATGTAAAGCAGGGAGACAAGAGACTGCTATATCTTATCAGCTCTCCTCACAGAGCTCCATCAACATCAGCCAGATCAGCCCAAACTGATTTGCAGTGTGTTTGTTTGAACACAGTTGGCTTTCAGAAGCTGCAACCAGAGATCACAAGCCTTATCTGTGCAGGGAAGTTTAGATAAATAGTGCAGTCATCTTGCTATAGAGTACCTTGGGTTTGCACAAAATCTACTTTTAACCATTTTGAATATTTGTAAGTGTCAGAGGTGGTACTACATAGATCTAGCTTGTCCTTCCTCTATTTTGTGATAGAGAAAAACACCTCTGACTACTTTAAATCAGTATAACCTATGCATCTGGAGAGTTAATTACGGAGCAACATGGAATAAACCCATTCTGCACAAAGCTTCACTCAACAGCCTCTCTTATTATGCATTCCCTTATCCTTACTGAAAAGGGCAGAGTTAAAGGACTTAAAGTCAGTTAGAAGGCCCATTATTCTCTTGCAACATACTCATTTTGTCACTGCCATTTTTAAACTGCTGGCCTAGAGGTCCCAGTGTCAGATACCAGACAGCTGTCTGTATTCGGAGTCACACAGGCAGATAAATTTGGCTTGGCATCTTCATACTCCTTTTGATGCCGAAACCAGCTAATTGGAGAGGAATAGCAGGAGAACTGAAATCAGTCAGTTCCTTCTGTGAAGCATCTCTCCAGCAACTTCACTCAGTAAAGTGTTATTTCTGGCTTCCATCAACTGGCAAATGGCAATTTAGATAATGGCAATTCAAACGACCTGGCCAACCATTCTAAAAAACTGTAGAGTGCTCACACTAGAACTAACACATCAAAAAACCTTCAAAGGCTACACCTCTTCTTTCAAAAAGCAGAAACCTAAAGCCAGGCATAAGGGATCCCTGAACTTGTTAGAAATAGGCAGGTATGTGTTTTCTTTCTTTCTTTAAAGTGGGCTCGAATCAAAACACAGGACAATTTTGCAACTTTCAGTGTGTGTTGCAGTCTTCATGATTTACAAAAACCCAGAAAACTACTAATGTATTGCTCATTGTAAGAAGAAAAAATGCATTGTGCATTAGGGAAAACATTGGCAGTAGTATTTTTAATCAAGAGGGCTTTTGAGCAGTTCTGTAACTGGGTAATCCACAGAGTGGATCATAAAAACTAGTGAGAACCAGTAACACCAAACACGAACAGCCAAACAACTGAATCTAGATATAACTCACCACCATTCCTGCGCTACAGTCCACTAAGCCCAGTTTGTGTTATAATACAGCTATTCCCCAACACTACCTATTGTTTAAACAACATCTTTTTTTAAAAACCCTGCTTCATGGAATTCTTCCATCCCGTTTGCACAGACTATCTCTCTATTTATTCCTGATCCCAGTACATTGTTTTGGCAACCAGAATCATGTCTTATACAGATAAGCAATATTTGGAAGGCATCTGTAAATTTTCAATTGTCTCTAATGCAACCAAAAGCTGGAAATGTTCAGAGGAGCCAGTTCAAGAGAGACCACCAAGTGCTGCCCACCAGAATTTCAGGGTTGTTGACATAAATGATCTCAGCAACCACAAACTGAACAGGGTGCTGCAAGATTGTGGGCACTGCCAAACACCTCATTTCCCCGGATAAGCACTCTTCCCAGTATACTAGCTCCAAGTCACCCAGTGCAATGGCTTATGGCACTGCTGTTGAAGATGCTGCCTTTGGACTGAAAGTTAACGCTTTGTTTACTGGAGACTGTGACACTGGCTCTGAGGACACTGAGCTAGGTTCTGTTCTGGTTGGATTTTGACTTCAATAGTATAATTTAAAGGGAAAATTTTATGTTAGCAGTAGCTCAAATGTTCACAATGCTCATGCAATATTCTGATACATGACAAAGTTCTATTCTGTAACAAATCTTCACACCAAGTGCAGCCTTTTATTTTTATCTCAGTCTTCTCTTATGGCTGTCCCACCCAACTGATATCTAAATACTTAGATTTCATCTGGGGAAAGCACACTGAAGAATCACAGCACTACACACATGTTTTAAAGGGATAGTCTGGAAAACACGATGGATAAAAGAAAATTTCTTCTAATGAAGCTTGGCTGGGATATTTGAAACAAGATCCATGAACTTTAGAGCATTTGAATTGTTATGGATCTAATAATTAGTGCAACTAGTAGTTGCACAAACAAAGTAAAATGTTTTCACAAATTCCTAAGAGATAAAAAACCATGGTATCAACAAATTAACAACCACATGCAGTCTTGATGGGGAGTTGAAGAAAATACAAAAGTCCAAGGTAGATTTTGACCAGCATGTCTGCGTGAACAGCCACAAGAAATTAAGTAGCACGGAAATCCTTATTTTGTATTTCTGTCTCAAGTCCACTGCCACCACTGCTGTCAGTTACTTTCCTGAGGAGAAAGGCCCAAGAAGTCCACCTGAGCTGCTCCCTACTTGTCTCACAAAGCATTGGAGCTGGTAACAGAAACATCACACATTTCACTGAGGTTTCCAAGAATCTTGAACTGTAAAATTGAAGACCAGAGAACTCTGATTTATGCAGGAGAAAGACTGAAGCACTGAGAGGTTTCAGCCCATGTTATTACGGAAGTTTTTACTGACCCATCCAAGTCTGAGGTATCTAGAATCTTCTCAGCCTCATTTCATAGACCAAATTTCTGACAGTTTCAGGTAAAATTTTTCCCTAAGTGGTTTTTGAGTTCCTCCAAGAGCTTGATAAAACAAAATGGAAAGAAGCACTCAAAAAGTGAATTTTAACTTCACATTTGAGCCAATTTGGGCAGAATTACAAGCAGAGTTCAAAAGTTATCTGAGTGATGGGAGGAGGCGATATATGCTTTGCTACAGGAGCAACAAGAAGTCACTACTCCCTTTCCTATCCAAGAATGAATCATGGTGTCTCTCAGTCTGTCATCAAATGAGGATTCCATTAGTGAGGGTGGCCTCTTACAGTGCTATTAGAAAGATGAAACCTGGCCCCCAGCCCATGACAGACCCACTTTTATTAGTAGGCCATGGACTGTGCCTTTAGGTGGCATAAATTGGTAGCGCTGCATGGAAGCCTGGAGAGTCGCGTTATGCCACCAAGGGTGACTCATTCATCATAAGGTGATTATGTGCACTGCCAGTGTTTAGCAGAACAGCTATCCGTGTTTGCTAAGAGGATGTTTGTTATGTTTTCCTAGAAGATCATTGCTTTCAACTTTAGACCTTCCTAATCCCCTGACAGATGCTTTAACCACAAGTTTGCTTTCATGCCTCAAGACATTCAAGTGACCACCAAATTCAGCTTCATCCCCAGAGTTTACATTATGGGCTGTTTGCCCATGTTGGAAAGAGTGCCTGACATCAGGATTAAATTAACTTCAAGGACTTCAGTAGCTGACAAGTCAGCTATGCTTCCCTTCTCCACAGCTTTTCAGATCTGGCTGAAATCCCACCCTCTTCCCCCTAGGAATCATATCCTGCCCACAGGTATGCTTACAAGGGGTCTATTTTTTAAGCCTTGAGCACCTGTTAGTTTTATATCAAGATAGTTCTTCATTTCCAAAGGACAGAACTGCTTTGCTACTGAACAGCCACAAGGCTGACACCATTGCTTTACAGACTTCAGGTACCACACAACTGTAGCTTGCAACAACTCTGAACACCATCCTACTCATCACACTTAGAGAAGAGCAGTAAATTGATAAAAGTGCAAGCATCTAAAGAGTTGATAAAAGAATAAACACTGAGCAGCAGTTCATCACATGGTTTCCATCCCAGTGATCCAAGATTACTTAAAGCAATAGTTTAACAATGTACAGGTCTAATAATGCAGTTGTTATGCTGCAGCTCTGAAGATGAGCCAGATTCACATATAACTTTCCAAAGGTTACCAGCCCGGGGGATAATGCAACTTCAGTTTTGCAACTTCAGTGCAAAAGAATATAGTTAAATTTAGAGAGAAAGATAAAAGCTAGATGGACTGGGATGTGGAAACACAGTTTGGAAATAGATCACAATTTCTTCACTTAGAAGACTTGCTTGAGTCTGTCAGTGAAAATAGAAAGACTGCTTTTTAAATGAAAGTATTTAATTGGGAAGAAATTTTGTAGTCAGGAGTAGTCACTTTATATCCACAAACTGGAGGACTGATTCCTTGGAACATCAATCCCAGGGTGGCTAACTTCAGAGTACTAAGCCTTTCTAAAAAATATCTCCTTGTAACACATTGTCTAGACATACCAAAGCATTAAACTGCTCTAATTAGCCTTGGGCACCTCCTACTTCACAAGGGTGCTTCAAGCAGGGACATTCAAGCCAGAATGCTGGCAGGTGAAGTATGTCCCAGCACAGAGTGCTCTATGCCACCGTGGGCAGTAACATTAACCTCCATTGCAGACTAAAAGCCGAGTTCTCTCAGGGGTTGCTGAGGATATTCAGCCTCTCACAGGAGAGACCAAAGACTCCAGCAAGACGCTAAGCCAAATGTTACCCAGAAAACTCAACACCTCATTAGATATGCTCTTTACTTTAAATCCCCAGACTGACAAGAAGACTGGGACAGAGATGAAAATCCAGAATCTGAAAGGGCCTGTTCAGCATTGCACGGAGCCTTCTTGCAGATTAGTCAGTGGCGATATTCAGCTGTATTGAAACAGCCAGCCATTCTTCTGTACAAATACATCAACTACTTACAAGTGTTTTGATTGCAAACTACTGCACAATGCATTCTCTGCTGCAAATAATTTGTATGTTTATTCCTGAAAAATCCATCCTGGTTCTACACAAACTACATCATCAGCTAAGAGCAGTTACTTAAATCTGTTTAGGGAACTGTAAGAAACTGGTCTGGAAAAAAGCAAACACTGTCTGCCATATTATATCCTTTTTCAGTGGAGCTGACAGGACAGCTGCCTGTTATTACAGTGCACCCCAGGAAATGCTTAGCTGCCAAAAAAGTTCAGAGCCAGCAAGGGATTAGCAGACAAACAGAATTTGTGCACCTGGAAGTCATGCGGCTAGATATGCCATCTTAGTAAGACATGATACTTCAATCTCATTTGCAAAGAAACAAGAACAAACAGAAACGATTTAATGCCATCATAATTATGATAAATCTAGGAATTGCTGTATGGTTTTGTGACTAGATTAAGTGGCAGTAGTTCTCATTTAACTGCAGTAATCTTTTGAAGGACTTATGTAACTCTCATAAATATAATGCTTTCTATTTTATGTTTTAGCTCTTCCTAAATAATGCAGCATTAATACCATGTTAAGTGACTAGAACCCTGATGGATGTAGAGATGAATAATGCAGATGGTGCATAGGACTTCATGATTTCATGCAATCTGTGTAATATAAAACTTTTATTTCCTTCACCCATATTTTTTTAACAGCAAAATTTCTGCTAGGCAGCCCTTTCCTCCTTCCACCACTGCATTTGTCCTTCATAGGCATGCTCTCACAAGCTGCTTAGATCTATGTGTGCTGGGTTCAGGTGATGCCCAGTGACAGCACCATGTGCCCAGCCTGTGCTGTGGACACATGAAGCTGAACCGTGTTCTAAGCAACTCCATCACTGCATTCCCATGGACCCTCATGCTCACTGCCACCAGTTTCAAGGGGAATCAGCTTGTATCCTTACCTCCACAAAAACAGCACAGCAATACTGACAGCCTAAAGTGTCTTTTCTGACATCAAGATGGATAACATATATCCAACCCAGTGCCAATGAACTTTTAACACAGCTGCTGCATAGTCTGCTGAGAAGTATTATACAAGCCTCAGTGTGCGCTGAGGGTCAGATGGCCCAGGACAGTTCAGATGAGACTTTGCCTTATAGTTATGTACATGCTTACCATGCCAACATAAGCGAGTAGAAGAGTCGCTGAAATATTTAAGAATTCAATAAATTAATTCTGTCCTTATTTTAGAAACACCTTCTCAGCAGGCTTATGGACAGAAGTGAGAAATGCTTTAAGAAGTTTCAGAAACCAAAATTCAGAAGAGCTGTCACAACCTAGAAAACAATAGCAGAGAATAGCTGGAGGGCACCATAGTTATCCCATTGTGGCTAGAGAGTGGTTTTCAAAAAGGAGCCACCACCAACTTGTCAAGGTAGTAGTTATATCATCAGAACTGAGATTATACATTATAGAAATTCCTGGGAATAAACCTGTAGGAGTAAGCACAGTGCATTTCAACAAAATACAAGCTTTTACTAACAAAGGCTACCAATGTCTTCAGTCACTGACTTGAACATGAGAAGCAGAAAATAGACTGATAGATCTACCATAATTGTAGACAGGATTATTTTGAGAACAGTGGCTGTGCAACCAGAGTAATAAGAGTAATAGCTCAGAGTCGGAAAATGGAAGTTAACAAACAATTTTTTCCTCTATTTTGCTGTGAGTATAAGTCAGCTGTAAAAGTTTTCTTATATTTGTATAATTTCAAGCTAACTGTTGTTATAAATTAAGAACTGTATCTACTAGATACAGCTGCTCACTGTACTACTGAAAAGCTGAGATTAAAAATAAAGGTCTGTACTTTCCTATATTCTGCCATCTGCTCCCTCAACCACTTCTTAATCCATAACCTGAAAGATGCCTCATCTGTTCCCATCTATTTTATATAATAGTTGCAAAGAGAAATCTGCCAGAGAACACTGTTCTGGAGTTGTGTGGATCAGTTAACTCAGAGGGAACTAACTCACTGCTATGGGGCTGGGAAACTTTGAGGTCGTATGCACAGAGGGGGTAACAGCAGTGGAGAGCTGCAGCCAATTAAAAGTGCGTTCTCATCTATTGACCTTCCTTGGAAACTCAAACAAGTAAAATGAGTGGTAGCAATTCACAAAACTTCATCAGTCCCATGAGGATGTTACAAGCAGCCTCTTCTCTTCATGAATCCCTAGTGTTCAATTTGTTTCCACTTTTCTTGCTCAGACAAAATATTGAAAAAACAGAAAACTTGAGTCTAAAAATAACTTTCCCAGTCCCTTAATTCCACTAAGCAATCTCCCAACTGCAACTTCCTCTTCCTTATGCAATATCATGACTAATGCAAATGCACTCCAGTCTTCACAGATAAAGCAAAAAAAAACCCTGATTTTTTTCCTAAATGTTGTGGTTTAGCTTGGCACAGGTTTTTCCCGTTGGGGGGGGCCCCACAAAGATGGCTCCTCTGTGAAGCTTCTCAAAGCCTTCACCATGTCCAGTTCTGAGATGATGGACATGCTGCTGGCCAAGGCTGCGCCAATTAGAGATGTTGGTTACGCCTCTGTGAAAACATTTAAGAAATCAGAACAATGAGTGCACCCATTTTTCCTTAGCCAGAGGAGGAGGAGTAGGTGAGAGTATGTGAGGGAAAACAACATGGAGACACCAAGGTCAGTGGAGAAGGAGGGGGAGCTCCAGGCACCGGAGCTCTGCAGCCTCTGCAGGCCGTGGTGAGGCCCATGGTGAAGCAGGGGGTGCCCCTGCAGCCCATGGGGGCCCATGGGAAATGCTGAGATCCACTCGCCCATGCCAAAGCAAGTGGATACCCTGAAAGTGGCCGTGGTCCAGAGGGAGTCCTAGTGGAGAAACAGGCCTTGACTTGCACCCTGAGACTGAACTGAGTGCCCCACATGGAGTGGGTGGGTGCCTGAGAGAGAGAGAGAGAAGTCCAGCAGAAGTCTGGAAAAGAGAAGAAGCCTTGCTCCCGAGATGGAAACGGCCTGGCTCAGAGGTCTATACCCCGTGGAAGATGGACCCCACGCCGTAGCAGTTTTGGGGAGACTGCTTGCCTGTGTGGGGACCAGCGTCACTGTAGCAGTGTCGGGCGGGCTGCCGACGGTGAGACCCATGGCTACGCAGAGGAAAAGAGCCTCTCCCCGGGCAGGGGAAGAAGATCTGGGTGATGAACTGACCTAACCCCCACCCCATACCTTGTTCCCTTGGGCAGCTGCTGGGAAGGAGGGAGGGGGAGTGAGCAGAGAAACCGTGGCTTTGAAGGGTTTATTTTACTTCTCATTAACTCCTCTGACTCTGTTAGCAATAAATTAGATCACTTTGCAACCTAAGTTAGTCCTGTTTTGCCTATTTGAGTGCGCCTTCTCCAGGATTTCCGTATCTCAACTCATGAGCCCTGGGTGTGGATGTGTTAATTTGGGGGTTCCTGGCATTAGGCCAGGCTCAAACCGCAACACTAAATCAAACTTAGTTTCAATGTAACATAGTTGCAACGAACAACTTTCTCCATGTACCTATTGCTCAGCTCTTTAAAACCAGAACTGACCACAAATCAGTGAAAGTAATATTTGCCTGAATGCTCTATATAAGCAAAACTTTTCCTAGCAAAATAATACTAAAACGGCATTCTGAATGTAGACCATGTAACAAAATCACCGTATCAGTTTTTCTTGTCACCATTTTCAAAGTGCAATCACAAGCCATAACATTAATCAGTAGATAAAAGCCCTCACACATGCAGGCTTTTGGTGCTGGTTTCTGCCCTGCCCCCCCTCCTTTGGTTTCACTTTGTAGAGTCTCTCTCTGGAAACCTTGTGGAAGCAGAAGATTGACAGAAACTCATCAGAAATCTGCTCAAACAGTGATTATAGGGTGCTGATCTGCCCACTATCTTTCTACTAATTTTTCAATTTCCAGCAATGAGCCTCCTGCATGATGCCTTCAGGAAAGAGCTCCAAATGGCACCAGTCACTCTGTTTGCATACAGAGGGCTGATGAAGCTGAGATTTACCTCTTCTGAACCCATCACTCCTCTGCACAATTCTGACATAGAAATAATCTGGAGTAAAAACTTTCTCTGTGACAAAGAAATAAAAAGCTACATAGGCTTCTTTAAGTTAACGTGTAAATCCAATGGTAAATAAAAGGTCATCCTTCTCAAATTATTCATGCAACAAAATACAGAAATAGTCATAAAAGTAGGCATGAAACATAAGCCTTTTGACAATCCAGTACAAATGCATGGCTCCATGTCTTGTTGCCTCATGAACTTTACTCATGTTGCTTGAGGAGCCCTGAATATTATAAAATGTTGCTGAGTGCATATATATGGGGTGGCATATAGACAGGCATCTGCAGCACTCTCTATGCAAGTGGTTTACCCTGATTCCAGCCTGTGCTATATGTATGGGGTTTGAGCCTTGGTTTCCAGACATTTAGTCTAGCTTGTAAAACGAAATTGGAAAACTGGGGTATTAACAGCAGCCAAGAAGAAGCAAAAGTGACCCTGGGGAAAAAAGTAATCTACAAAGGGGGGCTATTATCCACAAGAAAAACATGTAGCCACAAAAGAGGCCTCAGCTGCCTTGCATTTTGGAGAAACAGGACGCCTTTACATTGTTTACGTACACACACCCTTAACCTCTTCTATTGTTTCTGTGGCCATAAAATGGCTTAGTCTGGATTTTCGAGGGCTCTCAGTATGCCTCCAATGAGGGAGGGTCATGCAAGGCAGCTTACAGTAACTTCACTTGGGTACTGGCTGCTGATGAGCCACCACAACACAGCATCCCAACAGCACAGGCACCTGAGTCCTGTGCTCAAAGCTATGGTGCCACCTGAGAGCCCATGCCAGGGTGTGGTGAGGTGGGCACCCCAAGAGACTGACACTGAAACCAAAACGTCCATGTACTCAGTCACTTATTGCTGGTTCCTGACCTAGTAATCCTTGCCTCCCCTATCGCATTCTGCTTTTGCAATTGCATTTACAGTGGATGCTGGCCCCCTCCTAAAGCTGCTAAAATTCAAAATCTTTAGTCCTGAAGCTGCTTGGAGAGAATATCATAGCAACTGTAATCCTGGATGTTCTTCCAACACACTAACTCACTTCATGCTACTAGGCAGGAAACATCTGTTTCTCTTTGTTCAACCAAGTTTTCCTTATAAAGTGGTCCTGAATGTGCAATTCTGGGTCATTTTGGACATATACTAGCAGATGAGATATTTTTACTGTATTATATAAGTTGGAAGTGAATTATACTGGAATAGCTTCAGGAGGTCCACCTAGAAATGGTAGAACACACATGGAAGTAATTTATTTTTAAAAATAGGAGAGTTTGAGTAAATTTGCACAGTTCATAGAGGTTTTTTTCTTTTTTGAAATGCCTTTTTCTGCACTATTCCCAAGTAGGCATTTACCTAAAAAATTACTTGGTAGACAGATGCACGCTGTGCTTGAGAGTACATCTACTCATGTTTTGGTATTGGAGTTTAATTCCCTTTTCTCCCCAGTGGTGAATTTGCATATGTCTGGAGAAAGGAAGCCTTTTACTTCAAGCAGTGTGGTTCACACAGATGCATGGACAGTAGGTGACAAGTTGCACTAGATACCCCTATGGATTTACTTTACCCTGTGTAGGTAATACTAATATATAATCACTACTTTTTGCACTACTGACACTCATGGGTAAAATTTCAAACAGTGTAAAACAAGACTGTTTAAGCATAGTTTGAAAAGTAACTTTTAAGACCTTAGAGTAGCTGGAGTATTTAAAAATAATCAAACAGAAGGGAAACTTGAGCACTAAATTATGCTGTGACCTAGAATTTTTACATATCTATAAAATTAAATTGGTATTTGTTTGCACCAAATTAAATACATAAATCACCGAGTTATGTTCAAATTATCTAGAATTGAAAGTGATTTTTCATAGATATACTTCATAGAATGCACCCATTCACCTACTGTAGAATTCCTTTTCCTTTCTCTGTTAAAGTATCCCAAAGCAGCAAGCTCACAGACAGCAACCATGTTCCCAGCTACTGCAGGGAAAAAAGTACCATGAGGGATGTGAAAGTTAAAAGATGCCATCCTATGACCAGGCAGTACATAATCCTTTTGTTTCCTCAAATAATAGAGGGTAAGGCACCTGCCCACAATGCTAGACAGACCATTTTGGGATCAAGTAAAAAAAAAGTCAGGTAGTTGCTATCAGTTCCAGAAATGCTTAAGCTTACCAAGCATAGTTCCTGGAAAACCTTCCAGTACAAAAGGGTCCCAGTGACTCAGTGCGAAAAATATCAGGAGTTCAACATCAATTTTGTGTTCTATTGTGAAAAAGCAACAAAATTATGCAGTCACAAGCCACTGAGAAGTAAAGGATCGGCAGAAAATATTCCTAAGTCCATAGAAGTCCATGGAGAGAAAACTGGTAATAATAATTTAAAGTCAATAGAACAATTTAAGATAAATTACATGTACAAACTTGCATTTTACCCTTCTATTTTTCCAAGGCAGACAAACCAATACACAAAACTATTAAGATGGGAAAAAGAGATCACAAGACAAGAGACTTAGAGAATTAGGTAATCTAAAAGAGGAACAAAAAAAAAAAAGGGAAAAAACCCCAAACCAAACACCAAAGCAAAACCCCCACCTTCTCTTATCAGAATTTCTCACTAAACTCACTGCACTTCTCTATCAGGGTTTATTTCTCAAACTGGTAGAATTAGCAGTCAGATGATCCTGTAGTGATATTTAAACTTACGGCTACCTTCATCCTGTCAATGCCATAGAAACTGAGGATGTCAAACACCTTTCAGTTAACACACAAAAGGGGGCAAGCAGGTCTTCAATGCACCTTTCTGACTTCCTCTGAGTCTTAGCATTTGCGACTGAAAATGGCATATCGGTTTTCCCCAGAACTACCCATGGCAACTCTTTATTTTAGTATTCAGCAACTCCCTCAAACCTTTTCTTGGGACATGCTTCTCTTACAGTTTACACCAACAATCAAACATGCTCTGGTGTTTTTTTTTCCTAATAACAATAGAAGGGAGTCAGCACTGAAATAACAAAGGTACACAGCTAATTTTCCCTGTATCAGACGAGTGAACCACGGGAGCATTGCTCTTCATGGCTCTCCCACTTCCCAGGCACAAGGCAGGCAGACACCAGCCTGCACCTACAACAGAGCACAGGTGTAGTTTTGTCAGTTCAGCTGGCATCCAGGTGTAATAGCACCGTGACTGCACTGTGTGATCCCCCCAAAAAGCTCTGACTGTAGCTCTTACACTGTGACTTCCCTGGCATCTAGACTTCAAGAGTGAAAGACTCAAGGGATGACTTTCATGTCCCTGCAGATGAAGGTTAACTTCTCTATTTTTACAAAGGTAAACAGATAAAAACAGCAGCTGCAGATGCACACGTTGTTCTGGATAAGAAAAGCTTCTTCACACAGACAGCCCTGCTGTACCCCTTGTCCTAGCCAAGATTTTTGCTGAGCAAGAGTACAGAGGCATACAACAGATCTGCCCATAGTCTAAATCAGCAGAGCTCAAGCCATTTCTAATACAGAATGATTTAGAAGCTTTACTGTTCCACTTATAGTCAATCTATATTGACAGTCTTTATTTTTAATTTACAGGACCCTGGCCTCCCTCAAGTGCATGGGATGCACTTTCTAGCAGTGCCACGGAGTCCCACAGTAAAGTAGCTCTCAGAAGCAAGGTAAGTGCAAGAGCAAAGACAGTCATACAGTTAAAGCTATTACATATTTTTGGGAACACCAGATTTTGTCTCTAAAGTCCTGACATGAAAAAAGATTTTATGCTAAACAGCCTAAAGTATGTTTTTATAGTATTCTGACCAAGGACAAAGAAAAAGACAACAGTATATAATAATAAATCACTAGAGAGCACCAGAGCAAGTATCCACTTAGAGGTACAATTATGCAATTTTAAGTCAATCTTTGGATTGCTTGGCTTTGCAGTTTTGATGTAGTTCTTTCAGCTTATTTTATGCTATGCATTGATAATCAGGGAGCAATTTCCCCAATGTTATTCAGGTAGAATTTGATTGACTTTTCTGTTTCCAGATGTTGACCGAAAGCCTGCTAAAATGCTTGCAAGTAAACCTGCTGAACAAACATGGAATGTGTGTCTGATTACAAGTCAGTACATGCACCTCACAATAAAACCTTAACCTGTACCTTTTCTGCTGCAGATGAGATGAATCCTTTCCTGCTTTCTGAAAAATCTTGCTTAGGACCAAGGCACTTTCACACCATCAGTGAGGTGCTTATTGCTTTACCAGTAGATATCAGTGTACAAGGCCAGAAACTAAGCACAAGGGAAGAAGAAAAACCATGCTAGCCACCAGCCTTTTAAAACCTCAACCCAACCCTGAAGCAGCTGTGGAAAAGCTGGCAATTACCTCAGAAACAAGAAGCAGCTGGGTTCAGTTCCCGATTCATCTTTACAAAGCAAACAAGGAGAGGGAGGGTCTTATATAATGAAGTGAGGTTGGGAGTACAAGTGATACTGGAGGAAAGTGTGGTGTTAAAAGGCTGTTAATGTACAGTTGGACAATCTGTCTAGAGGGCCTTGTGGTTTGTTGCTGATGGTGTGGGGGAGAGTATAGCCTCAGGTTTTTTTAAAAAAACATGTTAGTATAGCAGAGATACTGAATGTGGGTATGTGAACTAGGCATGGTTTCTTTGGGAAACACTAGCAAGAGCCTGGTGATAGTCATGACTGAGGAAAGACAGTCTGGAGGTGGATCTGTGTATTTTGTTTATTTCATCTGCTTCTTCCAGGGAACCCTGCAGATGGGGGAGAAAAAAAAGATCAGACGATTTTTTTTCTACCTGCCCTTTATCTTCCTAGCACACAGTCATATATCTGTAGCTGCCATGTGTATGGCTAATAATGAACCTTAGAAAAAAAGGAAGGGGTTAAGATGAAAAGAACCACTTAGCAAAGTATTATCAATGTTCATCTTGTTTTTCTAGGTTATATGCAGGGACTGAGCTTGCCTGTATAGTGATATTTTTGCAAGTTTGTCACTGGAAATACCATTTGTACAGAGAACATATATATGTATATTTGTGGTTTTGCAGGGTGGCTGACCAGGTGGTTGTAAAACCACGGTGAGCTCACAGCACTATGAGCCATTCAGGACCATATGATACTGCAGTCATACACACACAGGTAACTGTGAGTCCCCTTTAAAAAGTGAAAAGCATTTTTACTTTTATTTCAAATATGACTATTCTGCAGGATCCTTATTCTTTGCGACTGGTAATTATGCGTTCAGCATCATATATATGCTACACTTTCATAAGGAGAATTATGGTGTGCTGGGTTGCATTAGGAAGAGCATTGCCAGCAGGCCAATTCCTTGTAGGAATTCAGATGCTCAGGAAACTCTATCCTTTCTGGCATACATTAGTTTCACAACAGGTAAGCAGGAAGCAATGCAACACTTTCATTGCTGGATGGGCTACATGGTCTTGATTTGAAATGAAAATATTCTTCCTCTCTGCCCAAAATAATTTGTAAAATGTTGTAAATGTACACTTGCAAGAGGTTAAGGAGACATCTCCATAATGAATTTCAAACAGCTCACAGTACTGCTTAATAAAAAGAGAATGCTAAAGGTTATGTAAATGGTTATGGGTAATTTTCCCATTTTTTATTTCCATAGAGTATTCCTCATTTCCCCTAGGCAAGTTAAAAATATTAATCTGCTAATACATTCTACAGATTCACACCATAGTTGATGCTCTTTAACTATAATCAGCTGTATAGCACATTTCACAGAAAAACAGGGAAAGTACAGGCAAATCTGACCAAGTGTCTTCATTTAAAATAGCACTGTCAACCCCAGGTCATTAGGTCTTCTATGGAAGAAGAGGAACTTGGGAGATCTATTTTCCATTCTGTGGCTTGATACAGCTGTTAGTGCTGTAGCTAAAAGCTGGTATTCATCTTTGAAGATAAGCTGCCCACATGTCTCTCTGGGGTTAGCCAGATGGTCGTAGCATGCTGCTGGTGCACAACTGCAGTGTTAGTACAGGCTGAGTGGAACTAATGGGCAGAAGCGTGGGTGGGATGCTCAATGACTTAAACATTTGTTTCTTTTTTCTTCTTTAGATGATACTGGTGGTCCATGCAGGCTAGCAAACTTCAGTTTCAATTAAGGTTGTAAGGTGTAGGTTTCACACTTCTTTTGTGACGTGTGGGTACTGAGCGCTCTCCTCATCGCATATCACCACCAGATACACTGTACTCTTAACTACCTACACCACATCTAAAAGCGTATTTTGTACTTCACACAAAAGTAGGACTGGGATAAAATTTCTCATATAGTTAATATATTTATAATACATGCTTTAGAGTGTAGATATGCAAAACGCCATTTGACAAGGATGTACTGAATATTGATTAAAACAGTCTTGCATTTAAAAATTAAAAGCTGTATTTTATATCTTATTGGTTAGCTTGGCAATGTGGTTAGCCAAGAACTCTGCATTGCATGTGACAAATTCATGTGATTTTTTTCTGCAGTTGGTGCTTTGCTGCTATTTTGTCTAAACCATGTTATGGCATTTAATGATGCTACCACAATTCTTAGAGACAGCAAGAGGGAAGGGAACAAGAAATCTCCCAGGAGGACAAGAGCGTAAAAACCCAGCACTGAAGTAAGCAAATAACAGCCTGAACAATCTGGTGGTTTTCTGTTGGAAGCAGTCTAAAACTGACTTCCGAAGAAAACAAACTAAACCTTTCTGTTTCTCCAGCATTCTGCCTCATTTATACAGAATCTGTTCACACTACACAAAGCATCTTGAAGAGAAAGAAAGTTTTCTTCACCACCAAAAAATGTCCACTATTTCTATGAAAAAAACTCCTCTCCTTCTGGGTGTTTTTCAGACTTACATAAATCACTATTTTAAACACTTTACAATTTAGTCATTTTTTCACCTTAGCACTTCAAAATGGTATCCTACAAACTATCAGCTTAAATATAGGAATACTTACTTAGGAGCTACTTCACAGTAATTCAAATTTCATTTATTATAATGAAAATTAACTTATAACTAAAATCATATGCCCTTCAATTTCCTAGGTATTTTGCACTTTTCCACAATTTCTCTTTTCAACTTTTCAACACTAAGAAAACATGAAAAGAGTTAGACTGATTTCTTAGGAAAATGAACTGTCTACAGTCACAGCAGATCTACACTGGCTTATAGCCTGAACCACAAAACTTATATTCTTCATTGTCACTCATAACTTTCAGCTTATGTTTTCCAGAGAGAAATTCTTGAGTAAGACACCATAATCCCTGCAGAAAATAACGTCATACATTGTAAAAGGAGAATTAGGAGTACCTGAATGGGACTTGCAACTGTGAACACACGGACTGGAGAGAAGCTGAACACAGCACTCTGGGAACATCAGAGGGAGAAGTATGGTTGTAATTCAGCCCTCTCTGAGACCTAGGCTCTTCCTTGCAGCTTGAGATAATCTCCTCTCTCTGACGCTGAGTTTCACAGCCTAGAAATTCTCACCAGGACACTGGCCCCTGGGCAACATCTTTCATTTCAAGTTTGGTAGGAGAAGAGCAGTGGATTGTGGCTCTTCTTTCCTCCCCAAGGACACAGATAGTCTTACGGCTGAAGCCAATTTCTGCAAAGTAATTTACTACTTGGGTTCCACTCTTTCAGCATGCATGCCTGCCTCCTGTGTACAAAACCTGACTTACCACATCTGAGACTGTCTCCTAGCCCTCCTTTTGCCTTGGCACTACCCAAGCACATGAGGCACAGAATGAGCACATTTGCCTATTTCCTAGGGCCCCAAAAAGAAACCCCATAAGGGTTTGTTGTCACCTTTGACTACTGTAGCAATGGCAGCATTCATTTTCTGTACTGTTCAGTAGTAAACCTCCAGTAATGTTAGTCTTCTGTCTGTTGTCAAACTTTTTTACTAAACATGAAGAATGTGACAAAAGCTTGTCTTATATTTACATGAGTTGCAATAACTTTTTACTCTTTTTTTTTCTATCACAGACAAAATATCTTCCAAACCATTCCTAATGCTGACAGGAGGAGGAAAGTAACTCCTCAAACCTTCAAAACCCAGTATTTTTCTAAAGTTTTCAGTTTCAGGTAAATAGCACTGAAGTGCTTGGTAAATATCAAAGCAATCAAAACTACATAGACTGGCAGTTTTGAGAAAATAAAATTGTCCATATGAAATGCTTTTGTCTTAGTTTGAGTAATGAAAACTGACCACAAGTCATTACAGGGAAGCCTTGATTTTACAAATTCTCTGTAGGATGCCAATATGGGAGAGCACAGAAATTAAGTGTCACCATAAAGCAGGAAGCCGTCTGCCCCTGCCTCCTACTGGTAGAAAGTTTTTCAATGGCCATGAAGGTTGGCAGGCCTGCTCATGAAGGTGATGGTCTCAGAAGATATAGACCCCATGGTCAGTAAAAAACCTGAGTTACAGCAGTAGGTTTTTACATTGTTTCATATGATATCTGTAGAATTTTCCAATTTTTAGGAGGAAACTTCAGCACACTCAACCTTCTGGGGTCTTACTGATGTCAGAGGTGTTATAGGATGAATTATTTCAGATCTGAGAAGCTAAGCAGCATTGGTTCTTAGTTATTCTAGGTACTGACAGTATTTATTATTTCCCTGACATACAGCTAGGTTAGAATCTTATTCATAATTATATCTGTAATCAACTATCAGGCTTATTTGTAGTCTGTTAATACAAGCAAAATTAGATTCCTATGAAAACCCATCAACATTATATGATGCTTCCAAGATATATTATTTATGATAAACAGCAGCTGTGAAAGTGAAGTCCCTCCAAGTAAACGCAGAAGGCATCTTTCTCTGCAATTATTTGTCAGACTGGACTCTGGAGTCAGCAGAGGCTTGAATGCAAATGATGAACTGCACAGCAGCCCACTGTGTGCCTGTAGCCTCGGGAAGGGCAGGCGCAGCCCTGACTTTTAAACAAGGACACATAAACAGAGCCAAAATGCTGAAAGCCATCATTATAAAAC
The DNA here is from genome assembly GCA_013397935.1 of Dasyornis broadbenti. Classification (NCBI taxonomy): domain Eukaryota; kingdom Metazoa; phylum Chordata; class Aves; order Passeriformes; family Dasyornithidae; genus Dasyornis; species Dasyornis broadbenti. The sequence continues at coordinate 1,670,275 of VZRN01002244.1, forward strand.
TTGAGACAAAATGAAACAACAACAACAGACAGTTGGGTAACCTTTTTGAAGTGGATATACTCCTCTTTCAATGTTTTCTGAATCTCCTTAAATTTTGATTGGCTTTAGATTTGAAAGCAGTTGGCAGACGGTCAAAATTTAAAATTGATGAAGTACAATTGGTCTGTTCATGGGATGCTTGGAAAAGAAAATAATGATCTTTCAGACAAAAATGTTCTGAGGAAGCTAAGCCTCCATGTCAACAGATAAGAAAGCAAACAGTGGTACTGAAATGACTGGAGCAGTATGTAAAAGAAGGTTTTGTCCTGGAGGAATTGTAGCAAATTCAGAGGGCTCTGTACTTGCTGATCTTTAGGACATTCTTTTATGCATCCAGGATATGGTGGCAGTATAACAAAGTCCAGGGATCATACCTAATTTGTGCAAATTGCATTAGTGCAGAGGGGAGAGCTGAAAATCTGCAGCTTCTAGCATAGAAGAACGATCCAAAAATTTTAATATGTCAGACCTACTTAGCAGAATCTTTTAGACCACACCCACCCCCAAAAACAACACCAAAACACCAAAAAACACCAAACCACTGTTGAGGTAGCTTTGACTTGCGGACAAATTCAAGAAGGCATAAAAAACACATGTAAGTTAGCTTCCCATTGGTGAGATATGGGGCAGTGCTGAATCACTCTTTGTCTCTCACTTACTGTCCTCCCTGAGTGAAAAGCAGTGAACTTAATGGGACAGCTGTTGGGTCCTGGCTCAGCAAAGTACTTGGCTTCCTAATCTCCCCTGGGTCCTGAGGGCAACCTGTGAGATGCTAGGAGACTGAAGAAGCTCATGACTTCTGAAGTATTGGGGTTTGAATTTGTATATCAAATTTGATCTACTTTTGCATCTGGATTACATGTCATTGTTGATGTTAGAGCAGAGAAAAGTGTGAGACAGAAAAATTAGAGGTGTGTAACAATAGCACTCAAACTGTCGACTACCTGAGGACTCAGAAAATTTGTCCTGTCTTCAATAACAAGGCCAACAAGATTTGGTGATCAGTGGGACCAGTGTGAAAGAAGGTAAATATGAGGAAGAATTTGTTTTGTGAGGGTGGTGAGACCCCGGAACCGGTTGCCCAAAGAAATTGTGGATGCCCCGTCACTGGAACTGTTCAATGTCATTTTACATTTTCCTTGTCATTGAGCAATCTGGTCTAGTGAAAGATGTCGCTATCCATCCTGCAGAAGGGATGGAACATCCCTTTTGAAGGTCCCTTACAACCCAAACCATTCTGTGCTTTTTTTTTATGTTGGAGGATGAACACTGTAACCTTATGGTGAAGGGTTTGTGACATAGGGTTTACACCTCTGGCAAATCTAGGCCACTTATTGGCATCTATCAGACAATAAATGAGTAATTCCTAGAGCAAAAATGGCAATAATAGCTTCCTTTCCCTTTCCTAAAAATAAGTGCTGTTAAAAGCAGAGGACTTCAATATATAAGGCTACTCCAGGTGAGTCAATGTCCCTTTTGATCACCCAAGCAATAGCTCTCAGGGGCACCAGCCAGCGTGCTGAGCCAAAGGCTGGCTTTTCTTTACCAGGCATGGAGGACCAGGGACAGGATTAAGTCAACGACTTGTTCTTATTGGTTTACTGGTTGTCTGCTGGAATCATTTGAACAGGTTGGGGTAGTAAAGGGAGGGCAGCAGGCAGTGTGTGTAGTGTGTGGGGAGCTGGGGAGGGGATGGAAAATCTGTAACTAATAGGCATCTTTTCATCTTTCTCACTGTTTTCTTTCAGTGGTGCCCAGATAGGGAACAAATCTTCCTATAAACAGTAATCCTTTAGAAAGTGCTCAAGTATGGCTATTACTTAACTTCCTGATTAGTAGCATTCACCACCTGCTACTTCTGCTCCACATTGTCCAGCATAATGGAAGTGCTCATTTCCCTGGCTGTGAAAAAGTAATGGGAGGGGAGTCCCTCTTCCCTGTTTTGGAAAAAAGAGCAACAGTCCCTCCTTTTCTTCTGTAACTAATCCCAGACCATATTTATCTAGGAAAATAAAATTTTATTTCTGATGACAAATAGCTGGATAACACAGATTATGACCACTAAAAAAAAAAAAAAAAAAAAACCCAAAAAAAAAAAAAAAAAAAAACCCAAAAAAAAAAAAAAAAAAAAACCCAAAAAAAAAAAAAAAAAAAAACCCAAAAAAAAAAAAAAAAAAAAACCCAAAAAAAAAAAAAAAAAAAAACAACCCCAAAAAACAAAACCAACAAAAAAACCCCACCAAAACAACAAAAACCCAAATCACAAAAGCAATCATTCTGATTTCTTTGAACTAAATTAAGGGTTCCTGCTGCACGGCTTTTTATTGCCTGACTATGGCTTTGAGATCCCAGAAAGCACCAAGCAAAGGCAATATATTCAATATTTTTGACAACTCAAACATGTAAAGACTTTGCAAAGACTTCTGCTTTCTTCGAACCATACAAGCTGAAACTGCCAAGAGAGGTGCACATGTTGCCTTGAAAGACAGCTGTTAAAACAGTCCCCTTTGATCAAAATTCTTCCATGTTTATAGCTAGAGCAAGAGAAAGTATTACAGGATTTTCTTAGCACAGACTGAAAATCATAAAAAGAATGAAACTTGCAAAACCTGAAAAGTGCCATTTGTCATGAGCGGGCATAACTTTTGAAATGTCAGTTAAAAGGAGACAACCCATGAATAGACTATGAGGATTTTCAGATTTTCTATTTCCCTAAAGTCCTCTTTTGTTTTACACTGGGAGTGGTGGTGTCCCTTCCTAGTGAAGCACAGGCAGGCAGTAGATTAGTCCTTATTTAGATGGTAAGTTCCAGCCTATTTGAATTGTATTAAGCATTCTCCTTACTTCTGTGGGATTTGTCATAAATCTTGAGTAAATATACTTAGCACAATCTCAAAGACTGAAGTTTTGATTTCTCAGAGGGCTCAAATCTTTAAGCCCTAAAACTTCTCTTGTTTAAGAGAGATAAAGCAAAAGAATCTACTTGTCAAAACAAACACGGGGTAAAAAACCCTCAGTACAACCCTAGACTTTATCTCAATGGGAAGTGGCACTCATTCGGGGCTATTCCATAGCATTCTTTGCCCAGGAGTGAAATCTATTATAGGAATTAGTACTGCCCCTTAAAATGGTAGCATCACTAAGCAGCAAATGAATCCTACTCTTTCCCTCTCTTTTCCTATCCATTCTCCTTCTTCTAAACAGTATTCAAAGGTTTCTTCAAAGGTCTTCATCCTATCTTTGTTGCCATGGTCTCTCACAGAGTTGAAACAACATTCTCAAAACTAATGCCTGCTCTAAATGCATTGTTGTTGGGATGCTGAGTCAGTTCTCTGGTGACCAGGGTGAAAGAAAGAGAATCTTTGAAAATCAGTTTTAACATTCAACTAACCTGAATGGGGAAAAGCAAGACATCTATATGCTACTAGACAGAAGCAAAACTTTTCTGGGGTGGGATGCCTTGTATTTTGGAAAGAAAACCAAACTATCACTAGGGGTTTTTTGTGTCAGCTATGCTGCTTTTACTCTTTCCTTTTATTCATACCAGACCTGAGAAAGACAATTGCTTCTCAGAAGGAAAAAAAAAAAAAAACCTCACAGAAGAATCGTGTTGATTAACACATACCTCCCCCCCCCCAACTAAATCCTTGCTGTGGGGGTGACAGAGGATGCTTGGTATGTGGTTGTGACAGGCAGGGCTACTATTGGCATGGCTGAAATGAGTAGAGGGAAATGATGAAGAAGCACCATTATTTCTAAGGGAACTAACAAGATATGCTGCTTGTATTCAGCTTCTCTGTTTGCCCCTCTTGTTTAACTACTTGCACATTTCCTGAAATAAGGTCCATCTCTAGCACACATATTTGTACAGCACAAAGGGAAACAAGCTTGCTTTTCTAATTCAAACTTTTAAGCTTATTATATAAATGAGAACATCTATTTACTGTGTAAATTAAAGCACTCCACACTCTGTACACACATTTCAAGGAAAGACAATCTTTGTCACAGACTTGCTTACATCAACTTTAAATTGTTTTTATATGCCTGGCCTCAATTTTTTTGAGATCCTTTGAACATCTGTCCTTAGCCCGTGGTCTGGCATGGCATGCTAAATTCTGTATATTTGTTCATTACTCCTAGGGGAGGAATTTACATGAAAATTCTGTTGGTCTAATTATATGCCTCAGCTAGAAAAACTATTCATCTGTCTGCAGCAAATTTCACCTTTATGAAACAGATGATGACTTTGCCAGAAACTTTCTGGACATTGTAACAACTGAATGTTTTACAGCCTACATTTGTAATATGGGTCATAAACTGAATTGAAGAAGGGAAAAAAAAAAAAAAAACCCTTCGATCATTACAGTGTTTTTGAAAACAACCCTTCATCTTCAGGAAAAAAAAATCACAGTTTAATGGGAAAATATGTTTGCAGCAGTTTATTAAGGGTAAAATGCAGCCTCCCCTGCAACTCGTATCTCCCAGTGTCAGGGAAATCAGGTTGTGAATGAGGAAAAGCTCAACAAGGATCCGAAAACAGTATGTTATAGATCTCAGTCTTTGAGAATCTGGGACTGAATACTGGAAGTGTTTCAGAGTAACAGGATGCAGAAAGAAGAATAAATGAAGCAAGAGTTCTTTCTATAACTTAAAAATCATGAGTGAAAGTGCATTCACTACATGGGAATGGTAAAGATCTTCCTAATTTTTCATCCTAAAGGATAAAGATGGATACACCAAAACAGAGCTGGTGATGTTGGGGTTTGCAGTTTTTAAAGCTGTCCACATTTTAGAAGGTTTAAAGGTATTTCTGGGGAGATGAATACAGACTGCCCATTGTGTGTACACTTCTCCTGCTCCTTTTCCCCCGCTTTTCTCTGTGACCACATCGCTTTCTTCCCCCATGATTTTATTTCACATAATTCTCCCCTTTTCAATTTGAATGCCTTTCCCTCCTGGTCTTTTTGAATTTACTTTTTTTCTTTCTTATTTGCTTATAATTTGCCAATTTTCACTAAACTTTACTTTTCCATGTTCTCCTAAATTCCACCCTCCCAAAACTTTCATATTGCCCTTTTCTAGTCTGTTCTTGGCTTTACAGTCTTTTTAAACATTGTTTATATACTGTTGCTGGGGCTTGCACTGCGTTTCTAAGGCTTCCCTTATATATTTCCATTCTCCAATCAGCCGTATCAATCCATCAATCTTATTGCCTAATCTACAACATACTCTTCTTCCTAATCAGTCTCATAACCTGAAATCCATTCCTCCAAATAATTTCCCTTTTGGATACCAGTGCCACATATCTGCATTAATTTTTTCACTTTCCACGGCTTGGATCCTTCCAGATTAATTTATTTTCTGCCCAATAAGCTCCTCTTCTAACGAGTACATTCTCTGAGCTCCTCAGTATGTATTTCATTATCCTCATCTTCTTCGTAAATGGACTGCTCTTTTTTTTTCTCCCAGCTTGACTAAAATATCTCCTCTTTTTGTAGCTGTCACAGTGGCATCAGAGAGCCTAATGACAAGAATGAAATAGAGAGCACTCTCTGCTTGCCAGCCTGAGCTTCCCCTGCCGTGTTACTTCCTCATAGCTTGCGGACTTTCTCTGGAAATTGTATATTCCCCAGGGACCCATCAGTGGGATTCACAGAGCCACGGGCAGAGGAGGGCAGCACCTCTGGCATTGCCTGCCCAATGTGCTTCAACTGCAGGCTTTCACTCCTGATGGGTTGCACCAGAAGAGGAGGAGGTCTCATCCTCATCCCCATCCTTGCAGCACAGCTGGCTCTGTCCTCTTGTCTTCCTCAGGCAGATTCACTGACTGCCATGGCACAACCTTTGGCTCAAAGTGAGGCAGGATTTGGCCCCAAATCAAAGACTTCACCAATGTGTCATACAAGTTAGCATGAGTGTCTGTCGGTGCTGGGGAAGGACTAAGAGCTAGAATAGCAAGGGTATTTCAGGTCAGGCCTGAGGCGAATTAGCAGACAAGTTGTGAAGCTTACACAACATGTGGCCACATTATGTGTGGCTCCAGTCAGCGCTAATAGCCTGTCATTGAGCTCCACGTTTAAACAATTTGAGCAAACAGCAAACATAGAGGATGGGAGGAGGGAAAAAGACCTTCGAGGAATAAGAAAGACAGGCTTCTTAGTACACTTGACAAGCAAATATTGCAGCGGTGAGCACAATGGAGTATCTATTAGGTAGTTAGAAACATGGCCAAGTTCCTACCAGGCAAAAGGAACATAACACAAAATGAAAAATACAGAATTTGTCCAATTTTAAAATTCACTTGGCCAGCAGTTTTTAAAGCTACATTGGAAACCAATTGTTGGTTTAGGCTGTATCTGATCATGTGCATTGTAAGAAAGAGGAAAAAAGAATAAATGGTTTTGGTTTAGCAGCAAAGAAATTTAAAAAGGGGGGAACAGAAGGAAAAAGAAAAAACCAGTTTTAGTAGCAACAAAGAGTAAAGTTCAACCACATCCATATAAAGAACATCGATATTAGTGCTGGAAGTAAAATATAAACCATTTTTATAATAGAACTTAGAAACCATACTGAATTGTTTAGTATGAAAATAATAGCCTTCCGAGCCAGTACTGTTAGTGTACTTATTTAATCCAGTGTGGAATTGGCTATGAAACCATCCACTCTACCATGGGAATGCTGAGCTCAGTATCTGGTAGGCTGCCAGCCATTTAAAATGTTTTTGTGTTGGTTTAATGATTGTTCCCATGAGCACTGATGGTAAGGGTTGACATTAATTAAAATACTAAGTCATCAGAGCTTGCATTGTGGGGAGAGAAAGAAGGGGCTGGATCCGATTGTCTTCAAGGTTTCTTCAGCCTTCCACATTTTTCTCTTAGCTGCATCATTCGTGCCAAGTATCCTTTTAGCTGAGGTGTAACAATGTAAACAGACTGTCTCCACAAATATAATCTTTTAAAGTTTTCCACATACTTCCATTTAACTGATTAGAGGACAGTCATTAAAATCAGCTAATCATGTAATGTGGCTGTGTTCTGAATGCTAAAAGAAAGAGGATTTTAAAACAGTGTCTGCTTCTCAATTTATTTCTACTGTATACTCAATGGCATACAATACAGTACGAATTCTGGGCCTTATCCTCATTAACCTCAAAACTCATTATCTCATATAAAACCAGGCCCTTTCCACAGAGTGTGTTGCAAAAGGTATGAAAAAAAAAACAAATTAAAGATGTATTTTGGCACACACTCTGGAAACATGATTTCACTCAGAACTGTGAAATTAAACCAGAATGGCATAAAATCCTGAGTAAGACCCACTGCTAAGATGATTTTTGCATTATTTGATAGTTCTTATATCCTTATTAATTTCTCTCATTTTATTAAACAGTTACTAAAGATCCATATCTTCAAAGGCACACACATAGGAAAAAGTCACTTAACTCCTGTAGTCCTCAAAAGGTCCCCTCAAAAATGAATAAAGAGGCTGAGTTCTTCTACTCCTCCCATTCATTCAGCAAGCCTGTGTTTCCATCCTCCTGGCAGCGACTTAATACTGCAGAGAGCAAGAATGCAAGATAAAGTTTATTCTACATATAACAAGATCAATAGCCTAAGAATGAAGACTTCTGGCTTGACCAATGTGAAGCAGCAAGCTGAGCCTACATAAATGCAATGGGACATTTTCACAGTCAGCAAAATATATCATAAAGGAGATTGCTATTCACAATGCAAAAGATAGAGCAACCTTTTCTATACATAAATCATGTTTGCTTCTTTGGATCAGAAGTCATGTGAATCTGCATCTTTGGGTCACCTCTACCTTGGCAAAAACCCAAATCTAAGGGAGTGCCTGAAACCAGCTACAATCCCAGCTTGTTCACCAGCACATAGCACAGTGCTCACACTGCTTCCCATCACAGCAGTGGGCTGTGTAAAAGAAATCCTCATCTCTGAACATCTGCAACCACCACTGTGCTTTGCACATACAGACATTGCTCCGTTACCTTGTTAGTGGACAGACACAGACCTTCTCTGCTGTCCTGACATCAAACTGGGGGCAGAGGTTTTCGACCACCACAGGCAGATTTCTGTGATGGCAAACCCTGGAACATGGGAACACTCTGGATTTTTGGTGTGAATGTTCTCTGACTAGTCCTCTCATATAAATAAACTACCTGGTCTTTGAGTCATTCAGGAGCTTATCTATGTAATGTAGAAGAGCCGAAGCAGGCAATGGGGTCCTTATCCTCGTACACGAGGGCGGGAGGTCTGGTGTCCTCCTGAGGCTTGTCTTCAGTGGAGCCACCTATGGACACGAGGTTAAAAGGCTTTGGGTGGTTTTAAATTAATCTTTTTATTTTAAACTCTTGGGTTTAGTTTGGGGGGGGGGGGGGGG
>VZRN01002244.1:1679073-1711551 GCA_013397935.1 Dasyornis broadbenti
CGCGGCGAGTGGGTGGTCCGGGCGGCCGGAGCCGCGGGCTGTCCCCCTGCCCCGGCGCCGGGCCCGGCCCGCTCCCGCAGCTGGGCCGGAGGCGGCCCGCAGACCGCTCTCGGCACATTTCTTCATTTCTCACTTGAGTGCCCTTCTTTAGTTCCCTTTCAACTGCCCACTTTATATTGGCTTCATTACACCACCGCTCCATTTGTGATGTAAATCGGGAAACTCAGGGAAGTTTTTCTTTTGGCCTTGTCTACGGAAGAATACCGAGAGGTATTCAAAACGTATTAACACAAATCAATGGCACCAATAAAAGCAAAATCTCCTTAGCAACATAATCTTGATTGCAAAAGGAGAACTGAGAGCATTTAGCAGAACAGTGGCCCACATGGAATACGCATTTGTCTAGAAGAATGCAGCACAAAGCCTAAAAGAGAGATGCTGAAAAAATCCAAAATTAACTCACACTGAACAGTTACTCTTTTTTTCAAAAGTACACAATTGGCTACATTAAATCTATCGTGCGCTTTTCTGCTCAGCAACATTGTATCATACCGCTTTGCAAGCGCACATTACAACACCCGGAATGCTTCACAGCACCGGGCAGGAGCACCCCTCCCCACCCGCACGTTGGGACATGAGTATGTCTAACACACCCCCTTATATAAGTTAGAGACGTTACACACACGTACAATATAAAGAGGCTGTCAAGACTTCCATACTAGAGTAACCAAAGAGCTTAAAATGTTTAATGCAAGGAAAAGCTGCTGGCTGATGAGAACCAATGCTGTCCTCAGCATGGCGGAGAGCGCAGACTTGGGTTTTGTTCATAAGGTTCAGGTTAACCAGCATTTCATATCAGATGGTCTGCAACACACATGAGTTGCATGGATGGGAATGATGCCTTTCTGAATAAGTGACATCTGCCACAACTAGATGGAGGAAACCCTATTTTGTTTGAGAGCACACATGTATAAAACTTAAAAGCGTACAGTTTCAACATCATCATTCAACAATAATGATAGTACATTTAATGAATCCTACTATGATTAGGGCTTGAAAAGCTTAAAGAACTCCAAATGTGGACTTAATGAAAAACCAGTTTGAAACAGTTAAGGCAGGCAATGCCTGTAATTTGGTAACTCCACTCTTAGAGTCATCTGAATTACTCCAAATCATTTTCTCCCTCCTCTCACACCCAGACCCCAAACCCCCCATTTAGACTATAAGTATCAACTGGAAGTAAGATGAGACCATTACACAATACAGCAGTTTCTAAGGTTTTTCCTTTTCTTCCTCTCCCTACCACCCCCTACCCCCAACACAGATGAAAAACGGTAAGGCTTAGTAGACAGGTTAACAATTATTTTATTAGTTTATAATACATACAACTTAAGAAATGCTTTTAAAAAGTTATATTGTAGTCCATTCCAATTCTGGGTCAGGTCAGGAAAACCCAATGTTGATGTATTAAATAATATTCTATAATTCAACAATAGATTAGCCTCACTAATTTAGAAAACACAGTTAAATATGCTTAAATATGCATATATACAATTGTGCAGCCTTAAAACAGTCCTTTTCTTCCTATCTTCTCCTCTCAAAGCTGTGCACCCTGTGAACACAGTACTGTCTTCTAAGCTTTGAGTCTATCACTTGGACTTAGGATATTTGAAGAGGAATGTTACCAAGAGCGGAAATTGCAGCAACCCTGTCTTTCTAAACTCTTTGTGAGAGGAGAGATGCCCAACAGGCAAAATTTACATCAAGTCTCTCTATAAGTAGCAGCTTCTTTAATATCCAGTTTTAGGTTAAATTATTGCTTACGCATTTTCTGCTTGAAATGTATTCTTAACATACTCCAAAATATTGGGTTTTAAGTTTTCCCTCTTGATGGCAACATACTTTCAGTGACTTATTTACCATTACTGCTTCATACATTTAACAGGTCTTTCCTAAGCACACACAGTCTGATGAAATTCTCTGAAAATTCTCTTGTAGCAACATGAATTACACAGGTCTAATTTAGCACACAACATTTAGGCACTGTTTTGTAGTTTACTATTCTCTTTCAAATTTATATTTGGAGTGAGTTCATATTCTAATTGCCATACTCCAACCTTTATGAAAACAAGAATCTGAGTTACACTTTTCAAATCTACTGCAAATACTTTGCATTCCCTGTTATCTCACTGAACCAAACTGTTCATTGACAATATTAACCAGTAGGTACACTGCATATCCTAACAAGTTAGAAAGCCTGTTGCTAGCATAAAAGAATCAGAGATAAACACTTGGAGCGGATGAGTTAGATATTTATATCAGCACAATGAAACCAGTTTAAACATACAGCCACTAAAAATATCAGTTATATTGCATCAGGATATCTGACTTTTTAAAACATTTCTAAACATTACTTTAAAAATGTATTAATAAACCTAAAGCACTGTAACAAAAAAAGTCTTCAGCTGACTACTAAGTCTAGTTTTCAACACAAGGCAAAGTAACTTTCAATTATTAAGTTATAAATAAGGAGCAAACAACAAATAAAGCATGTTTCAATAAACATAAAAATTTACTATCCATCCCCTAAAAGTGAGCATGGTTCCCTTCTCCATGAAAAGTACAATTAACTACAGAAGTCTTACTTACCTGAACTTAAATTGTACTAACTGGATCCTACTTGTAGGCCTTAAATATACTGTCACATGACAGGATCTGTCTGGACAAGTCAAGAATTTTCTTTGGAAACAATTAGCCATGCATTACAGGCTCCAGCTTAGGAAAAGACTGCTCTGCACTCACAGTGCAGCTCTCATCAGCAATTCCATTTTGGTCTGACTATTTTAAACGAAGAGATGCTGAGTTTAGAAGGACGCTTACCTTCTGCATTATTATTCTGTATGATAGCAGAATTGTCTATCAACTAGAGCATAATCAAAATAAATTAATAACACATGTATCAAAACAAAGTTAATAGAAGTTAACACGGTCTACATAATTACTGAAAGGAACTGCTAGCTTTTGCTTAACTTGCATCATTCAATACCATTTCATTCAGTTCAAAACTATTTTCCATCATACTCAACAGACTCCAAACTTAAGCCCCAAATTCAGTCTTTTGGGTGTTGCTTCTCCTAATTCCTATGTTTCATCTTTTGCCTCACTAAAGTTTTCCTACTGCTCTGTTGTATTTTGAGGAGCCAAGCATTTATGAATCTTTTTTCAAAAAAATACATCTTAATGAAATATTAATGAGCTAAACAAACAAGAAGACTTTTTTTAAAGGATAACTTCCATGAAAACAGTAAAATGTAGTTTTATAAAAGATGTATATTACCGAGGTGTTATGTAGTAGGAATACATACACGAGCACAAGTGTCAACATATGAAGTTTCATGTAAGGATTCAGGGGGTTTTATATTTTCAAACTGTCTCTAATTGAGCCCACAGTGACTGAAATATCAGTGTGCAGAAAGATGGAAGTTCAAAAATTAATGAACTGCAAAGAACTGTTACCAACAAAATAATACAAATGGATATCTAATGAAGAACAAATGCATGTTTCCAGCAGTGAATTTTTTCATTTCTAGAGCACTTCTCCCCTTGAAATTACTCCATTTCCTTAAGAAGAATTATACTGTTTTCTTAGTACACCATTATGTCCTGATTCACCCAGCCTACAGAGACTACATATAACTTCACAAAGAATAAACACAGGAATGAAGAAAGTAGCACCATTAGAAATAATCACTCCATCCAAATCAGAAAAAAAACCAACTTCATTTATCCTTATCCAGCATACTTTGACATTCAGCAGCCTAGTAATACAGGGTAAAAGAAGCTCTCATAACTGTATATTGATAACATTCATAATGGTCATGCATATTACAATCAAGTTTCTAGGGTGACATTTGCAAAGTAAGCCTTCATGCAGATAGGCATTCAGCTCATTAACTCCATTTTCATATTTCCTATTAGTCCCTGAGAAGTTAATATTTCTACCTACAATATGGCTATTAAAGGCATTATAATGATCATAAACTTAGCTGTTTGTCATGGAAATGCAATGTGGCTAAAGGGAGAAGCACAGAAATTACGGCAAATTAGTAGTGATAAATACAGATTTCTGAAATGCTTTCTTTTCATAAGCAAAGTTGCTGAAGAGCAACATAAATTATTTTAGTCACAGATACAAAACTAGCCAGTGCCACTTACCCTTAATAAGTCACTACTATGAGTCCAAGACATTTGAGTCCCTGAGACCTCTCTAATTGAGCATTTCCTTTACAGAAAATCATCTGGATTTTGACCTAATGTAGGGTCATCATGATCCTTCTTTTAATTACTCAACAGTAGTGCTGGGAGAACTTAAAAGAACCAGGGATTTTCTTTGCTTAACAAGTCTTTCACCTCTTCAATTAAAGTGATCTCTTTAAATTGTTCAGAATTCAAATGGGGTTTTTGGTGGACAATTTGCATTATTGCCAGCTGCTCAAAACCCATAAACTAGGCCTCCAAAACAAGGGGACCAATTTAAAATTAAGACTTTGGGGTGGGGATTGGAGGGAAGGGAATAAAGACAAGTTCTTTTTCCTTGGCTCCTAGCTTTTAAGCAATTACAGATTGCATTTTAAAGCTCTTCCTACAATCTTTGGGGCTAAATAATGACTTTTAGGAAAAAAAATAAATTAAAACTGACTTTGAGGTAAGCCTGTATCTGAGAGATAGAGTATTACATTTAAACACCATGGTCTTGAGAATTACAAAAACATAGTATTTAACAAATTGATTTAGAGATTATAATTTACATCTAAGTACTATAAAAAGTTTTTACAACCTATTCTACCTGGGTTTAAGTATCGTGGGAAATTTTGGATTTGCATAAATAGTTTATTAAAATTAGTCTTAGTGACCTATTACAAGAAGTTTACTGACTTCCTGTAACCTATCTCCATAAACATTTTCATTTCTGGTAAAGTTTGCCAATCCCAATATAAACTTCACGTCACAGCTATTTAACAACAGCTCTTCAGACTTCTTCATGTAGGGTCAGACAGAAAGTCCTTCTCCCTCAGAACTTATTTCCACCTATCACTAAAAAATTAAAAAGAATTTGTTTCTATTATACTACAGTAAGAAAGAAATCTTTATTTACCAGTTACAGGCCACCATATCTAAAAATAATAATTAGCTCTCACAGGGATTCATTGATACCTTCACCTTTAGTTTAGCAGGCTAAAGATGAAACAGGCATAATCAGCATCATTTGCTAAATGATTAATATCAACTTGATACCTAACTTCACTGTTCAAGGAAATTTAAAATAGGTAAGATTATTTGTAGAAATTGCTGAATTGCAAGAAGCTGAACAAGTTAGTATAATGTAATATTTATTCTAGCAAAGAGTAGGCTGTGTCCTGGAAGTCCTACTATAGTTTCTGGTCTGCTCAAACTGTGAAATTTCATTCTTTGCCAAGTGGACAAAAAGGGTAATATATGTCTTCTCACTTGCAATCAAAATAAATAGATTTAGTATTTTAGAAGCAACATCAAAGGAAAATCCTGACAACTGCCGCAGGCATTAAACAGTTGATTAAAGCTCCTGCCATCTTCAATTTTCATCATCGTATTTAATGAATTGAAAGAGATTGTACGAAAATGTTTTGTAACATTCTTATTAGGTGAGTGTACTAGCTCTTCAGGAGAGTACTACTTCTGAGATAAAACTCATCACTCTGTATACGCAGTTTCTCAAGTTCCTGATTGTATTTTGAGTCAGAGACATTGTTTTAATAAAACATCCAAAATATTTTTTGAGGGAATAAATTTGGCCTCCTTACTAAGGGATTTAACTTTTTAATTGCTCAGAGCTCTATTTTGGATCTCTGTATTAGAGTTCTTAAAGAGAAAGTCACAGCTAAAATACAGAAATGCCTGCTAAACAAGCCCATGACTGCTGATACACAAAAGCAGACATGATCCTAACCAGCACTACAGTTAACGTGGAGCTTTACTAACGGGATACTCAGTAAACCTGTAAGCCTCACTCTATTCACTGCTCTGGTTTCAGCACACAGCATGCCCAAAGCAGCTTTATTGTCAGTGGGTTTGGGTGCTGCTGGCAAGGTAGCTGTGGACATGGACAAAACATAGTATGGGAAGTTCAGGTAGTAAACTAAGGCAAACAGCTCATGTTGAATGTGGCACTGCTATGAACATACCACAAGCCATATCCTCCACTAGAGTGGAGGGATAGGTTTCCACACGAGTGGAAAACTGCATCCATGACACAAATTATTTGTAGTCAAATGAAAATTTTTATAAAATCTAATCCTCATATGATCCAATATTAATTTTATTGAAAACTGACACTTAAATCAATATGTACTTCTAGTCATCAGTATTTATCACCAGTTATCACTTCTGCTCAATTCCAAACTCTCCTCTGCACCTCCAACCTCCCCAGTCTCAGCTGCCATCAGTGTTAGGTTTCTGTCTTCCCGCAGGCTGAAACTAGTCTGAGGTTATAATTAATACTTCTGGGTGAGAGAAGGAGTGCAGCAGATCCAGATTTGTACTGAAGAAGAGGTTGAAATTGATTTTTAAAAATGATAAAAGGTTACTTTGTAGAGAAACCATTGTGGCACTCAGAAGACTGAGGCCAGAACAAAACTGGGATTTCGTAATTAAAAATCATGTTCTGTCAAGTCAAAAAACACACTTGTAGACTTGTATGAAAAGCATAGCTGAGCTAATTTCAAAGTGAACAGCAGGAATCCACAGATGAAAGCTGAGCAAAGGATGAATTTTGGGAACAGATACAGAAGGCTTAGATTTAAGAAAACTTAAAACTTTCTAGACCACTCCCACTAAAAACAATTTAGGAATATAATACTCACTAGAGAATATTTTACAGAGAATAAATATTTTGAAGACATAGAAAAATAATTCACAGCATCAAGGTACCTGTAATACATTACCTTGAAATAAAACTTCTATTTAAAATATTAAAAAGAGAAGACTATTCTTGTAGTGGTATCAGCTTTTCATTCATACAAATAGTAAGCAGAGTATATCTGGTTTTTTTCAAATATTCACATTATTGCTTGCTAATACAACTGTACAAGGAACATGTTCTTAACTTACATCAATTTTGTGTACAGTAATTTTAGATACCTAAAGCAAATTTTCATATGAGAGTTGCCCAAATTAAATAAAAAAGCCCGAAAGCTATATGTGAAGATATGTATAACTAAATTAAAATCAGAAGAAAAGAAATACAACTGGCCTGACCCAAGCATACATAATCTATCCAGTTTTAAAAAGTCTTATACTTGTGCAGAAAATAACCTTTGCAAACCAAAATGAGCAAAAGAAAAGGTGCAATAACTAACTGCCTAACACATTTAAAACTTACACTGTTGCCCAGTGTACCCTGCTTTGATTACTTTTAATACATGGCATTTGCATCTGTTCAAGAATTCTTCAAAAACTTTTTTCTGCTTATGTGGCTTTAAAATAAACAAACAAAAAACACATGAAAGGTCTTCTTGGACAATTAAGTTTTAGTAAAACAAGTCCTTCTGCACCCCTGTGTACAGGATCTGGTAAACAGTATGAATAAAGCTGGCACATAGCAAATGACTGAATTAAAACAGCTACATTATAAAATGCAATAATAACATACTTTTGTGATCTTGAGTTCTACTAGCAAGATGCATGCAATTGTCTCAGTGATTCTTCTAGTCTGAGTTAAAATAATTCCACTGGGCTGCTTTTTCTTTTTTAACTTTTTAAAGCCGAACTTTTTCAGAACCAGCTGACAGGACTTCTTCATGAAAAGCACAGAGATTTCTACTAACAACATCTGGGTTCCAAAAATCACAGTTTCAAAAATAACTTTGTCTCCTTCTTTTGCTGGAAGAGACTAGTCGATACCCCAAAAAGAAATAAAAGCATTTACACTTGACTAGTCACTGACAGAAGTTTCAGAACATCTTAGAAGGAACTTCAGCATGTAAATGAATGACTAAAGGGACTTACACAATGTACAGTCAATCAGTTGTATCATATTGGGATAAAAAAATACCTGTTCACTTGTATATAATTTTCAGCTGTGTATTTATAGTAATACGTATATGTACACACGCGCGCGCACACATATAAAAGAC
Source organism: Dasyornis broadbenti (assembly GCA_013397935.1). Taxonomy (NCBI): domain Eukaryota; kingdom Metazoa; phylum Chordata; class Aves; order Passeriformes; family Dasyornithidae; genus Dasyornis; species Dasyornis broadbenti. The sequence continues at coordinate 1,687,245 of VZRN01002244.1, forward strand.
TCTTTGAAAATCAAGATACATTAATAAACAGAAGTAGCAAAAGTAAAAATAACTTAAGTAGTAATTAACATTTGTGTGAAATTACTTTGCAGTTTGACCAAATGCACTTAGAACATATTCTTATTTAAAAAACCCAACAATATAAACCAACCAACAAAAAAACCCAAAAACAAACAAAAAACCTCCAAAACAAAACAAACAAACAAAAACCTACAAAAAAACCCCCAACAAACCACAAAAACCAAACCAAACAAACAAACAAAAAGAATGAAAACACCACAAGATTCTGTAGAACCAATGCTATGTCACTACCAGGAGAGCACCAAGCAAGGCACCATTGGAAAGACAACATACTTGAATAAGTCTCTATAAATAAATTGAATGCTAATCTGGTCGAAAAATCGGTGTCTTTGGTAAAAATTCTATAAGGATGACCTGTATAAAAAGAAAACAAATATGTATTAAAGATGGCAGCAATCCTATTATCTATCACAATGGTAATACACATGGTTTTAGGTTTTTTTTTAGTATATCAAGTTGTGATGAAAAGCAAAAATCACAGCACTTGTCTCAGGTGGGAGACCATTAGAGAAGTCATTTATGATAATTGGTTTGCAGTAGAAAACCAACACTCAAAGAATGAAATTCAACTGGAAAAGTCTGCCTACTGATATGAAACACATAAACAAATTGAAGTAAGCTAATTATGTTAAAGAATTATTATGTAGTAATTTATTTATTGGGAAAAAATTATGAAAGAGATAAATGCATTCATTAAAAAAAAACAAACCAAAACCCAAAAAACCTCCTGAATGCACAATGCATGAAAAGTTAATTTTCAATCGCAATTCCACTTACTTCAGAATTGTTGCCACTTAATACAGGATTCTAAATCATGCTTATAGTTCAATACCTGTATAAAAAAGTGTATCAACTTTTGCAAAGCTCCCATATCTACAAATGTTCAAGTAGCTAATAAGAACTTGACTAATGCTTTTGCATGATTATTTTTATGGTCTCAATTCAAATTTAAACTACGTTTTTCTGAGCTAAGTACACTATAGGGTCCACTCCAGAATACAATCCAAGTATTTATCCTCCTTTAAATATGAAGCGTAAAGAAAATGTTCACTTGTGCATTTTCTTTCTTCAGAGACAGTCATAACACAGCAGCATGACCTGATTTATAAACAAATAAATGCATCTGGTAACATAACTAAGGATTCTATTTACTTGTAAGGAGAACTCACCTTTCTAAGAAGTTAAAATTTATTTCTGAATATTTTTGATAGCAAAGGAGAATACAACTTAGCTGCTTAGAGAATAAAGACTTCTATCTCTGCAAGCATACCAAGCATCAGAAAATATGTAAGTCTCCAATTTTATTTCTAAGGCAAACACTTTTGGAATAATGAATACCAAAATCAGGTGTACAAGTTTATTTTTTGAGATATTCAGAAGGGATTTATTTTCAGAAGTGATCCAAATTGCTCAAAATCCACTGATCACTGACCTGAGCCAACCACTGGATTCTGCAGAGATACCACGGCTTCTGATACTCAGGCGAGGTTTAAAAATGGGAGCCAGAAGTAAAGCTGGAGCACTGCGTTTTTACTGAAGGTTTAAGATTATCTTGTCTTTCTCAATTTCATTAATTATTTATTTAATTTAACATCTACTACAGTAGATTTCAAACCTCAATTCGGCAAAGCATCAAGTTTTGGGTACAGGAGTCTAATTTAAATCATCTGTTTCGTGAAAAGTTGAGGATAGGCATTTATTATTTAAAATTAAATCACAATCATACTAGGGGCAGCTTTTAAAGACAATTTAAAAAAATCAGTTCACTGAGGGTGAGAAAATGGTATAGTGAGAAATTTTCTCATTAAAGGTACCCAGAGATAATACCAGACATTTCACAAATTGAAAACAAAACCTTTGAGTTTTATTATGTAAAATTATATGCCTATGTATACATTATTATTGTAAACAGGTCAACTGATTTTAAATCATATTGAATAGAATGAATATTAATCTGTAAATGTTGCTAGGCCACAGTATTTACAAACTCGCATTTTGGTTTTTTCCACTGAATCTGCAGAATAGAGGGTTTAACAATGTTTCCTGCAGAAAAACAAAGTTTTCAGCAAAATAAAAACGCTTCATTTAGGCAAAGCTTAAGTCTACTTTCTGAACTTTGATTTACTCCATTTTCAGTCACACTCATATCTAACCCAAAAAATTTTGTGAATAAATGTTACAAAAAGTACTTATTCAGTGAAATGAACAGAGCCATTCTGTAAAAAAGCATTTTGAAGACCTTGTATTTCAGGCAAGAAATAAGATGCAGTGGCGAGACAGGGAAAAGGGGAAGACTAAAAGATAAAGATTATTTTAATATCATTTTGAACTGTTTAATTGCATTTAAAATTTTTACATGCATTATAGCTTTTTTATTTCAAAGAACAGACAAAGTACTGCATAATGGAAGACCACAGATAAGTTAGGACTAATGCAGTAGATATTTCTCAAAAGCTAATCTTTATTTTTGAAAAGCTAATCTTCCTATAGCCCATTTACTACAGCATTAAAAGAAATTATGGAAATTCTAATGTTTCTTACATTTAGCAGCTTACTTTCATCCTATGTACTTCCAAGATACACTGAAAATGGAAATAAGAACAGCACCAAAGAAGAACAAGTTGCAAGCTAAACAAACTGAAATCCTACACAGGACATCATTCATTTTAAACCACATAAAACTTCTCACTGTATATTTCCAAGAATGGTTTATGGAGTCTCAGCCAAAGACTGAAGTAAATTAAAACTCCAGACACTGACTTAAAAATATTTAAGTAACACCAGTTGGAGATAAAGATATTTTCAAGATCGTTGAGGTAAGGGGCAGTTAAAATCTAAAAAGGCTAAAGGTTTCTTAAGCTCCAACAGCTTAGTTGAAAGGTCTTCTTCCATACTTTTAGACTTGATTAGCATTATATAAAATAGCCATATCTGACTTGCTGCGTAACCAAAGTTGTGGTTATTCTTTATACAGCATCTAAAATTTCACACTCCATCAGCACATGTTCAAGCTATTTTATCTTGGCAATTAATTTATTATTTTTCAGAACACAGTGAAGCCTTGTTTTCAAGTCATTCATAACTTTATAAATCAGTCCTGCACATGAAACCATGCATCTGTGAACCGTAGAAAATCATTGCACTCAGGCGATTAAGCTCCTGACACCTTTACTGATTAATAATCATGAAAAGAATAAGATCAGAAGCAAAATAAATGATCATTTAATAGAGAAACTCACAAAACAGCCCTTTAACTTACATATTCCATCATGTTATTCGTTTCACATTTCCTTTTGCTTAGTCTCCAATGCAAGCACAGCTAGACAGGGAGGAAAGAAAAAGAAGAAAAATGAGCTGTATTTTATTGCAGCACACAGACTAGCCCATTTGTCCACCTTTCATATTTTTCGTTCAACAAAAGCATCTGTTTCCATACTGTGCAATTCAAACTCCAACAGTACGAAGCTGCTCCCTGCGGCACTCACCTTGTGGTATAACCTATTGTTTTCCCATTCTAATAACTTCTCAATCGATCTTCGTGTCTGGAAGACAAATGGGAAAGAATTTTACTCTTGACTGGTTTTAGAAAAACTTTGTTTTGCAGCTGCTTTTGTGTGAAAAGGAGAAAGGTACAGGACAGTGACTGAGTACAGGGTGGTCCGTACTACTATCAAAACTTGTCCGGTATTAAATAGTATCTAGAACAGAAACAACTTTTTATGACAGCCAAATAAGTACCTGCAAGCACTTTGAAACAAGAACTGTTCATATATATGCTCTCTGGTTCTTATGGCAGTTTTAACTTTAAAAATCACAGAAACTTCAAAGTGATCTAAGTATAAAAAGCAGAAACACTGCTCCCCCAGGATCAGTGGTCTAAATGCACTGCTTCTAAGGTCAGCATTTAAACTCACAAATGTTGCAAACTATTTTTCAATGCTGTAGGTCAAGTGCAAAGACAATACTCTAAATAAATGAGAAATTTTTGTTACATTTGTATCCAGATTTTCAAGGGTGAAAAACCAAATGCAGAAAGTTACAGCAAATTGTACAAATAAGTATTACTAAGTTTGTGATCTGTACAGAGAGCGAACTTAGTATTTAGGATTCTAAAGGAAAGGTTTACTGCCTGTGTCATCTAGATTTGACATTTCAGATAGAGAATCCTGAAAGCTGTTCTGCACAGCTTTTTAAGATTATGCATGCTAGAATTAAAGGACATTCTGTGCTGCAAAGTTTCACAGCCTTTTGAATATAATTATTCAGTTATATTTACATTTGAGAAATACATACTGACATTTATGGTCATTTGACTGCCAGAATATATATTACTTAGCTCTAAATGAAATTTGCTACAGACTGTGAATAAAAAGAGGATAATTCATGGTGCCAGGTGTTAAGATGAGACCAACAGAGCTGCAGGTGCAAAAGGACGGAGCAATGACAAGGATCAAATACAACTTAGTGCAGCTGCAGCTTCCTTACAAGGCGGAGAGGGGTGAGGGGAAAGGATGAGAAAGCATCTTGCTGTTATTACTACAAAATACTAGTACTGTAAATGAACCTTAACAAACCAAACTAAATGCTGCCATGGGAAACAAGAATGTCTGAGTAAAATAAAAATTAGACAAATTATTCATTTCCCCCAAATATTAACATCTTGGTTTTCAAGCATCAGTTTGTCTCCAGTTTAAGACTGAAGCAGTTGTGGGGAAACACATCTAAGCATGTACTGTGGTCACATGATTAAAAATTAGATCATTGCTATCTATCAGTATTCATTGCAACAAATTTTTTATTATGTTTTATTTCAAAAGCACAAGTCAAAGAATTATCAGAAGGTGGACATACCAGTAACTAATTTATCACATCAATTGGAAATTGAGTATTTTTGGGGTTATTCTTATTATTATGTTTTTAAAGACAGTGCCCTTTAACAATAATCAGTAGACCTCACTTGTTTCTTTGTAAAGATAGCCTTTTAGAGTCTGCTCTCCTTTTAAATGAAAATAGGGCAGCAGTTATGGTCACACTTTTGTTAATTTAGTTGCCAGTCAGCTCCAAATCAAAAGAAAATAAGGCTGCAGAGTGTAATTAACATTCAGTTCAGTCGTTTTGTCCCTTGTCTAGCCCCCAAGCTTTGTTAAAATTGCCATCTGAATGCTGAAGGCTGTAGGGAAATCGATTTGATTCTAATCGCACCATGAAAAGAACATGATCTAACTGCTTTCAGCCCTCCGTAAATCTGTACTAGGTCTTTAGCACAATGCAACTTCCAATTTAAAAAGCACTGAATGTCTCGTCAATGACTTTGTGAAGAAAAAAGAACAAGGAGCAGACATAAAAATTCCAATAGTTGTTTAAGCATTAAAGTTCATTTGCATCACAGCAAACCTGAAAAGGGCTGACCTCTCAAACCGCCTCTCAGGTCTATGAAGTTGTAGCCTTGACAAGCTCACATTGACAGAGCTCATTGACTCTGAAAGGCTACTCTATCAATGGTGAAAAATGGCAATAGGTTCTACTCTGAGCAGGCATCTGCCTGCCCACCCGCTGCTAAACCAATGGCAAAACTGATTCAAAACCTGAATCTACCTTGTAATCTTCCTTTCCAGGACCTTTTAATAATAGATTAAGATCACTATACAATTTAATTTCATTGTTTGCCCCAAAGACTGTGAAAAACATCCATGCTTTTCAAATTCCAATAAAATTACATCTATATTACAATACATACATATAAATAAGAAATTGATAGGTACTATTAATTGGTTTATTTAAACAAGAGGACAGTTAAAGACATTTGACTAGCATTAGATAAAAATACATGCAGACTCAAGACCATGATTCTTTATCTTCCCAGAGCCTTAAATACAAACCTTCCTATAGTATAGTCTGGGAAAGTCATAGCTTCCAAACACGCCATATCATCAGTACAGAAATGTTAATGAAAACTAGACTGTACCATATTTCTGCAAACCTCAGAGCTTAGAATAAAAAGAAATTAATTAAACAGCATCACACAATTCACTAGAGTAAGTTTTCTTCCTACTTGACAGGTGAAAAAAAGCACTTGCACGTGCAGCTTAATTAATCACTGCTCTTGACATCTCAATGATTTACAGTGAGGAGCAGGTGAGGATATACAAAACCAGAAAGGAACACTTGATTTGAGAGTAGCATTTCCAGCACACTAGGATGACAAGCTTGTATATTCTATCAATGGCGTACAGAAAAACCCATACAGCAAATTATTTGTTAGCCACAACAAAAGCACAAATTAAGTGGAAGAGAGACTTGCTTATTAGGAAGATTTAATACTATCCAGCTTTTAATTTTTTCTTTAAAAAACCCAGTCCAATATTTGAGCAAAGAAAAAAGCCTGCAATTCAAGAACACTTTTTAACATACCAATGATAAGAAAGTATGCATTGTAACATATATCATGAAGAAAGTAGATAGCATTTAATTATATCCACAGAATTTTGTGAAATAGACATCTTCAACTATCTAGAAGCAACCTTTAATGAAACATTTCTGTAAAATAACTGATTCTTTAAAGATATTACTGTCTAACAGTGTCTTTCGAAAAATCAGACTACCAAAAAAACCCCAACACAGACTACAGTTTCACTAGCACTTACTGCTCCTGATTCAGTAAAATAATTTCAGTAAAATGAATTTTTTTCCCTTAAATGTGGAAGAAAAAAAAAGTTCGAAGCCTACATATGAACTTTGCATGCAGAAACAAAGCTAGTATTGAATATATTACTAACTGCAAGACATTTCTGTTATATCTTCGCAGTGTCTAGTGCAGTTAGCTCCAGATGGAGTTATGATGTGGACAGGAAGGCTGTGTAGCAAAAGGGTTCCTCTTGCAGTGCATGACCAGGAACATGCACACTACACTAAACCACACTAGCAAATGGGCCAAGGCCCCCTCAAGTCCTGCTGTAAATCAGAGAATGACTGGTACAATATTAAACAAAAGGATCTTACATGACTCCCAAAATGGTGCTAATTTGAGTACCACCCTTTGTCTTTATTATGTGAGGAAACAACATGGATAGCAACATGACCCTCCATTAAAAATTGTATTCACAGTTGTTTGGGTAAAACTAAAGACTCTCCCACTACGTGCATTTGACCTATGACTTCTCATCTGAAAATATACATATACATAGTGCAATATTAGTCCAACCAATAGCATGAGATTTTCAAATTCCTTCATACAAAACTCTACCACAATCAAGTATTATTAGTTTTGAATATTGCCCTGAACAAATACACTTTATGCTTAAATTTCAAAATACAGAGAGACCCCTCTAGGCAGACTTTTGTTAAGATTCACACATGGCCAGAATTTGACATAAAAAAATGCAAAGGATCCTGTCAGAAGTCCAAACTATACTATCTCCACTCACTCAGAGGGAGAAATGACAGAAGCAGGAATTGCTATTCATTCTGACTACCAAATTTATACCCAAGTAATTTAGCTATCAGCACAAATGATGAAATAGAAAGTTAGAAGATGACTAAGTCACATATGCTCACTTTCAACACACCAGAACATCTCCCAAGCCAGTTTTGAGTCTCATATTGGTACCACAAAAATGCCAAAATTGTACTCAGATACACACATAACTGAACGATGTACATTTGTGCTGAGACTGTCCTCATCTTGAGCACTACACCACAAGTAAACTAATATAAACTGCAAGTTGGTAAGATTCCCATCTTGCTAAGGAATTCTCCATTTGTGAAGGGAAAAGATGACAAAGGTGAGACCTGAGTTTATTTCAGATCCTGACATCCTGGACTATCTGCTTCAGCATACAGTAGTTTTCAAAGGTGTCTGACTACATAAGTGAACATGGAGATCTTGAACCATTTCTCCTATTAGTAGCTAGGATATTTCTTATTTTAGACCACTGTAAGGGTGCTCATCCCAGAAGCCACTTCAGCACCCATGCAAGAAAGCAAGTGAAACCTATACTAAACAGAAGGAAGAATATCTGGAAACAAATGTAGCAGTCTCGTGCTTTTTGTATCATCCTGAAATAAGTGCCTTGTCCAACAAGATTACTATTGCTGCATCTTGCCTTACCATATCGATTACTCTGTGCAGAAAGTGGTCTGAAGCACAGATCAAAGCTCCCAATCATGCAGAGACAAATACAATCAACAGAATTCTGGAGTGGGAGAACTGACAACATCAAGCTGACTTCATGAAACTTCCCATTCTGAAAGATAGCCCTGTGGACATTGTCTCATACTTTCACACGGTCCATAAACTAACCTCATTTGTATGGGTCTCAGCCCTAGGTTGGTATATCACAGAGATTAATTTAAAGCTTAGTAAATCAAATCACTCCAATTACTTTCTGGAGGTACTTTCTGTGGTGGAAAGGTCTCTTCCACCACACTGTTTGCTGGTATAAAGAGAAGCTCAGTGTTATTTGACACTACTGCATGTAACATTTTTTAGTATCTAAGCCAAAGTTGATTCCTGTTACTCTGGTTGCCTTGACTGTCAAATTGCTAGAGTATTTAAGAAAACACTAAAGCCATTAGACATGTACAGGATAGAGAAGATGTACAGAAACATACACCCCATATATATTATCCAGGAATGAAATGGAGAGGATATTGTATTTGACAGATATTGGATGAGTATTTTCCAAAGGCATTCTGGTCTGCAACAGAAAAACTTAGCAGAGAGAAACTATCAAAGAAAGTTCCTAGAAGTCAATTGAAGTCTTCTCTAAGTTTCTTCTCAAATATACAAAATCCAATAGATTCAAGATGCTAACTTGATATTTTAGCCACTGGGTATTTTAGCTTCCCTACAAGACCTAAGTCACCAAATAAATGTTGCTAGCTACCTTCTGTAATGAGGTGACAGTGACTAGAGGCAAGCATTTGTGAAAACTTCGTAATTTGGAGATGCTTTGTAGAAGAAATAGTCTTGACCTTGGCAAAAATAACACACTTCCCTTGAGAAGGCCTTGAAATGTGGTAAAAAACACATTTCACAGGCAGACAGATGTTGAACTGATCCATGAAGTATCATGACTATGCTTACTGTTGTTACTTGAACTTTTAAATGAAGATTTGTAACTCATTCATTTTAGGATTAAATTGTAGCTCTGATTGTCTGTCATTGTAAGGAAACAAAACCCATGAAGCTCTGATCCCTCCAAGCAAATTATTCAAATCTGGCCATGACAATCTAAAGCATCCACCTCCTGCTGAAGGACATTCTCATAGAAAAGGCCACAGAAAATGAACATGTAAAATGGAATTGACCGTAACAGGGATGAAAACAGGATCAAATCTCCACCAAATAACTCATCTGGTGTCATTCTCTGTGGGAAATTTTAAACTGAACATGAATGAATATTCCATCTCCATCTTCTCTTTAAAGGTTAGAGATGTTACTTTTGGTCCCTGTCATTTATTTCCAAAATACCCAGGTGTATGCTATGGAACATAGTTCAAGGCCACTGTAGGTTGAGAAGCTAAAGGATCTCTGGTTACATCTCTATTAAGAAATGAAACTGTGCCCAGAAACATTCCCATTCATTTCAAGCCAGCTGGCAGGGAACAGCTTACATCTCTATCAGTAGGTTTTCATAACCTCCGAACCACTCATAGTGCCTGAAGCATTCTGACAATGCCTATGAATTGTTACACAATACAAATCCAGAGCATGCCAGGGCCCTCTCTAAAGTACAAATTATAAAGCACCAATTCTGAGGAACAGTCCCAGGTTTAGTTTATTAGTATATAGGAATCCTTTGGCTCCTGCTGCTAGGAGTGCCTAAGGGCAGCAGCCAAGAATGGAAGAGAAGCTACATGGCCAGAAAGACTGAAAGGCAGCACAACTTGACAAAACTCCATAGAAGACTGTAAAATCCAACACTTCATAGTCTGCATGCTGAAGGGAATGATCCCTCTCAAAGGGACAGCCTCTACAGACCCCTGTACATCTAGGGCTGAATCAGAAAAAGACAGAATTCCAAGTATGTTGATCCTGCGGCTACTTTACCAATTTAGAAAAAAATAGATCTGGCTACTTAAAAAATATTTCCTATCATCATCATTATTCTAAATTCAATAATTTATTCCAAGTTTCAGCAAAAAAAATTTTTAGTACCTAAAAAATTAGAAGTACTTGGTCACTTTGCACTTTACATGTGTTTGGTATGGTAAAAGATTTATTAACTCCTTCCATCTTCGCTTTTGTACAGCTGCCCTCCTCGTCCTCCCAACTGTTTTGTCAGCAGTAATGGTTCTTGAACTACTATCTTCTTTGTTAAATAACTTTCTTTATACATAGTGCTTGAGTTACTGAGAGTGCTACACTTTGGCAGAAAATAACATTTTACTCTCATTTGTTTTAATTAACTGGAAAAGTGATTACTTTCCTGACCTAGGCTAACTTGAGAAAAATCAAGAGAAAAGACAGAGGTGTGTCACTACCTCACACTTGCAAAAACTTCATTCTAGTTTTGTTTTACAGTAACAGTCTAACATGCTATTGTTCAGTCAAGTGCTTTCTACTTGGTTTAATTTTATCATACAAATTTCAGGTAATTTTGCCTTCTAGTTCTTTCCTCAACAGTGTTTGCATATGTTCCTTATTTGGCCTCATCTGTAAGTTGCTAAACACAGAATCCTAAAAATGTTCCTTTCTAAACAGATTTCCAAATCTGACAACTAACTAGACCATTTTTAGCATGCTCTTTTGAAATAGCTCTATGCAAATTTCAGCCAACTCACACTTGTATTTACAGGAACATGTCAAACTGGACAGGAAGAGCAATAAAAAAAGCAATACTAAACCCAAACCACTGTGTGATCTCTTTATATACCTTAGCCATCACAATGTAAAAGGGGCCGTAACATGGAAATGCTAATTTTACCCAGACTGTTTTGTATTAAGATATTCAGAGATGCAATTCTAATTATAAATGCAATTAAAATTTAAATAGTATTTAGAATATTCACTACACATCCCAGAGATATGCTCTATAAAGGATTTATATAAAACCACGAATAAATGAAATAATATATTTAACTTCAGAATACATATTTTTGAAGTACTAAAGGGGCTGCATCTGACCTACAAAGAAAAAAACTAGTATACTGTGATTTCCTTATATCTGTAAGTATTCTTCATGCCAATCTTACTGCCCTGTCCTCTACCAAGCAAGTCTGCAAATTAAAAGATGTGGTTAAACTAGCTGCTTCCACACCTCATTATGCACCAACTCACTACTATACACTTTCAGAAAGCACAAGAAAACCCGATAAACTTTTGTAGGGTGCTGTGAAGGAAACAAAATCTGATTTCAGATATGGAAAAAAAAAACTACATAGTTATACAACATGATGATTTCATATTTATTTATTCTACAAGCATTGCTACTTGAAGTTTAGCCTATGGAAGACTTAGTGACTCTTCCGACCAAAAGTATAGTGAACAATTTTTAATGCAAAATATACCAGGCCTGACTCTTCTGATGCTTTTAAAGTTTCTTTTCATAGTTAATACTTAAAAAAAAAAAACAAACAAGCCAGACCTCTGAATAAATTTGAAAACAATAGTCAAGAATGCATATTTGATACATACAAGTTCTACTTTTAAAAAGCTGTTAGGATAAACATAATAAATACGTTATAATTTTAAAGATTCTTCCAAACTGAAGTGTAAATTGTCATAATAGATACTTCAAAAACAAAGCACCTCCTGCCTTAAGTAATTGCCTTGTGGAACTCCTCAGAAAAGCATTATGCTATTAAAAATACTGCCGTTGCAAAGCCCCTGGCAGATAAGCATAGGAGAAAAACATACATTTTCTTCAGTTTTGAAAATAAATTTAAAGTATTCATAGATTCAATGAACTAATGTATTTTAACATCAGTATCATCCACTGACAAGCAAGACTATCGTATTTAAGAAAATTAATTCCAGCTACTCCACCACATATTTAATTTAATCAATACTTTGAAAGTTGTAATTAGCTATGTTTATACAGCACTCTGAAGATGTGAACTGCTATGAAAGTGACAACTAATGATGAGGCTTAAGCAGCATTCATCAGCTTTGTGTGAATTCACAAACAAGTAGCTCTTGAAAGTATTAGTACAGATCACCGTTAAATATCTAATTCTATTCATTTTAAGAGATTGCCCATGAAGAATTTGAAACATACAATTTACTTGTACAATACCAGCTTTTAAGAAATCTAGCAGTACTGCAATTCTATCATAGATTTCATTGTTACTGTTTCTGTTGAAATTACATATCCTATTTACCCATCAGGAACTACAGCATTTAGTTAATACTGCAAATGAGTGCCAATTCATTTGAAAAAGTGGCTTCAAATGGGCACCTCAGCCTGCAGTGCTTTTTGAATTATAATTCACTACACCACTCTTTTTATTTAAAGAACAACAACTTAAAGACTTAATGTTCATTTGTACAACCTGGAATTTGTCCCAGAAAGGATGGTGCATTCTATGAGTAAAACTGCTTAAGAACATTTATGATCTAGATCTGCAAATGAGGGACTGTCGTACCTGCAACCTTCTTGCAGCTTTTATTCATTAAAATTGAATCAAGACCATATAAAAGGAGGGAGGCAATAAGATACTGAACCAAATAAAACACTTATTTTACTGCTGAAGAGTAAGTAGCAAGCTTTTTCCAAATACCTCAGTGCAAATGAAGAAAGGAAACAACACTGTACAAAGACTCCAAAACTAGCACTGAAAAGAAAAATTCAGTGAAGGGAAAGCTTTCACTGCATGGAAATGCATTAAATTATATAATTAACAATTAAACTTACAAACATCTGTGGCTTAATAAATTCCTACTTTGAAGCACCTGCTGACTTGAGGAGACAAATTATTACCTTATTTTTCACTGCACTAAAAGAAGCATGTATTCCTATTACACATCAACTTCCAAAAATTATAACTTCAGAAATTGTACTTACATTTGTGATAACTTTCCCACATGAGAACTTAAGAAGTCAATGAAAGGCAGTAAAAATACACAATGCAGAGAAAGACTAAGAAAATTATTCTAACTCTGAAGCTGCAATTGTAATTTTATCTACATCAACCTTAAAAAATATAAATAATCTTTCTCTGTAAAAGAGCCACAAATGATACCAGCAATTCAAAACCACGGCAGATTGATGCAGACTCATTAAAACAGACATTTCTTAACTGGTCATTCTGAGAAAAATTACTCTTCTATATTAAAAGTAAGCAATTGTATAGAAAAAACTGTTGTTTCATTTAATAAAATCCTTGAGAAACACTCCCACTTGTTAGCTCACTGTATATGTAATTCAACAAAACAAATTTATTAGTCTTCTATTTCAGTAGAAAAGGGCAAATATGAAAACTTGTATATTTTTAATGTGCAATTAAAACACGATCTGCACAAATTTCAGGATGGGAACACTCCCATTCTGCTTTCAGAAACCAAACTCTCTAACCATATAGTCTTGGGAGTCTTTTGTGATCACAGCAGCAAAGGATATAACACAAGTCAGTTCCAAGTAACTGTCCTTTCATTGAGAACCACTTAGGATAGGGCTGAACTAGCAAAGCTCTCTGAGTAAAACTTCTCAGACAAGTGCAAATAATGTAAAAGAAGCAACATTTTATTTATTGATCATTTGTTATGCTTGTTTTACACAAGTGGGAAATAATTCATTGTATCTAAAAATTAAAGGGAAGAAACAAGCACATATCATGCTGGACCCCAGTTTCCTCAGGAAGTGAATCCTGGCTGTTTTAAGCACAGCCAGGGAAAAGATATCTAAAGAAGTCAAAGCATGGAAGATAATTTGATCAACACAACCCTCTTCCAAGACACAGGTAAAGCCAGACACAAGCAGTTTAAGAGTTCAAATGTGAGTGGTTCACCCTGAATGCATTAGTCGTATGTATCAGCAAAACTGTGGCACTAGCAGCAAACCAAAATAGAAAACGGTTTTTTTGTTTGTTTGTTTTAGTGGAAGAATATGGAGTTGTTTCTTGTCACTGGAACCTACTGAGCAAATAACAGACTGGAACCTAGATGAACCAGGTGTTATTTACAACTGCTGTTTTTGCTGAGCAGCTCCAGGTAATTCACAATTCACCATCTCCTACTTTCCACGCTTCTAGGAAAATACAGATCGTTAGTTTCCTGCACTTGTCACAGCACTTTGACATAAACTGATGGAAAGTCCTAAGATTTTTCTTTCAAGCAGAAGCTAGTGGATACAATTCAGTACTGAGATCTTGCAGGGTACAACTGCAGGTAAGAGGGATCTAAGGGATTTATATCACTATATATTTTCCTGCTCTGGGTCTACCAAGATGAAGTTAAATCCACACATATCTATACAAGCAACCCAAGCAGCAGTAACTTTTCACCATTTTTCTGTAAGTAATAGCCCTGACTAGAATCATTAAAAATTCTTCTGCTTGTTTCTTATACTAGAATTTCCAAATACGTCCTTGAAAAATATTCCACAGCTTTCCTCCTTAATTCCTCTACCAGGAAAAAATATTCTTTCCCAGCCATTTCCAGGATTAAGAGTTTTAGGAGTTTGGGAAAGCACTCTTTTCCCTTTCGTTTTGTCTTTAGGAACACAAGTTAATTAATTCTTCTCTATATATACTCTCCAGACATGCAACAGAGACCAAGTTCTGAGTTTTCTGTCTGAGAAACAACCCTGTAAGCACACATTCATTTGCTGAGCTGCTGGCATGGACAAGTGATGCTGATCTGAAATCTCCGGATTGATTTAAATTACTTTTACTCTGGAAGAATAATCAAACTGCCATCAGTGTCTAGTGCCATTGTGCCATCTACAGTGGCACAAGATACTTTATTTATGCAGGTGAGTCCTAAGTTTCACTAATGCTAGACATCCAAGTGCAGAAAAGATGCAAAGGCCCATAAATGTCTTCTGGTACCAACTTTAACAGGAAAAATGCAACATTCACTGATAGTCTGGGCCACACTCTAGGATGACTTACAGAAGTTCAGTCACAAGTCTGTGTCCATGCTCCTGCTGTTCATACTCTTTCCAAGACTCTTCTCTCCTCACGCTTTCTATATTACAGCAACAATGATGCCACTATCCTCTTTCCAGTCTCATCTGAACAAAGTATCTGTGGTTGGGTTTTTTTTTTCGGATTTATCCTTTTAGAAGGAGCTTACCTTATCCCATGCAACTTCTCTAACCGTTGCTTCACCATGTTCCCACACAGAACCTCTCTCCTCAGCTTCAAACTGTTTTCTGACCCCAGATGCTAGAAGCCCTTGTATTTTTTCTGACACTGTTTAACAACGTTTAAAAAGTTGATTAGAGCAGCCGGTCTAGAAAATGAGGGCTGGCGTCATCAGCCCCTACCAAGTTACATCCTGTTACCATTTCGTGCTACAACACAATATGCGAGAAAAATGAGTCAAACTACTTAACACCCTAAGCATTCTCATTTAGAAGTTAAACAAGGACAGCAAAAATGGAAGCTTCCCTTGTGTTTGTTACTTACAGAGCTAGACCTTGAATGGTAAAGGTAGTCTTCTCTGCAAGCTAGTTAAGTCACCTGCTTATCCGTTGAAGCAATCACCAGATTCTAATTTCTTCTAGCAGACTTTTGGGCTATGGATATACAATCATGCTACAGGATACTTGTTAGTTTGTGACAGATTGAAGATAAAAAACTTAGGGTTTCATGTAATTCACACTGACACCAATATTTTTTTTTGGTTCGTTTCTCCACAAACTCCAACATTACCATGAGGCTTTTCTACCTTATTTTTTATATATATAATTAAAACTCTAGCTTTAGGTAATCTCTTAAAGGGACTAATCATTAAGATCTTAACACAGATAGATGACATAAAAATGCATCCAGGTTTTTTTATAATCAATGCTCACCCTATAAATGATTTTTTATTATTTATATAAGTTATTATTTATTAACTCTAAAAAATGAGGACTTTGATAAAGAAAACCATGATGATGTTCAGTGTGCTGAATTGTACACAAGTTGTAGCATTAAGAGGTATTACACAAGAGAGAACATACAGAAGCCGTGACATGAAATGGAAAGATGAACAGTACTAAATAGTGAGGAGATGATGGGGAAGCACAGAGACTTCCTGCAAAGTAATGAAATAGAACTAGCCAAAGACAATTTTTACACACACAGAAACAGAAGAGGTGGGAGGGGAACCTAATTAACTGCACAGAGAAAATGGAAGTGAAAACCAGGTACATGTAATGAGCTTCTGCTGTGAACAATACACTAAGTGTCAAGTGTACACAGACTAAAGGCTACTTTCAAGTTCTTAATGTAAAAAAAAAGCTTCTTACTTATCTACAGCTTAGAAGAAACACTCAAAAAGAAAAATCAATGACTCCTTTTAAAAACTGCCCTTTTAACAGAAAACATATGTTTCCTTGGGGCCACAGTGGAATCAGAAGCTCCTCAAAAACAAACTGCCACTCATTCACTGCGAAATTCTGATAATCTCAGTGTATCACAGAGAAGATGCAGCTGTTAAAGAGTATGTTGAAAGTCAGGTGAATAACATAACTGCTTTACAATACATGGCTCTAGGAGGCATTCAGCTATACTACCTCTCACTGAGTTATAAACTCAAAGTCCTGACTGGTGTGTCTTGTAACTTGAGCCAGTACAGCAGACAATGGATATCAAAATGCATGAAATAAAAGTGATTTAAGAAAGTTCTAGCACACAGTTTTAACTGTGAAGGGAAAAAAAAAAGAAAACCAAAATGAGAACAAAACCAGTACAATTCTAACTACCAAAATTATATGAATAATGTAACTTACTCTTTTACTGAGGCAGATAACTGGCCACATACTACAACCTAAAGTGCAGCAGCAGCAAAGGCATCCACATAGTAGCCATCGTACATTAACTGGAAGATTCTTCTTGAGACAACTGTTAACTCTACTAATGCTGGCTTTGAATTCTTCAGGGGCAACCTACAAGGGAGATGAAAAAAAGATGAAACAAACTAGTACTACAGCAGTGTATTTACTTTTACAGCGGTCTACACTTGGAACACTTGTTTATGTAATAAAACTTCAACTCCAATTTCAAACTTCTATTCAAAGACACTCACCTTTCCAGTTAAAGATGAAGGAAATTCTGCTTCAAATTTGTTGCTTAGTCCAAACCTGCAAAAACATAATTTAGATCGTACTAAAATTATAAACAACCCTAATTCATGCCACAAATTACAAGCACCGCATAATACTCTCAGGGTCTGTATCAGTTACAGCATTAACTTCACGAAAACACTACTTGTTATTAAGAGTAATTCTTAAAATTATGCTAACAAGCAAAAGTTCTCCATCGTACACAGATTGAAATCCATCTTGCCTATAGTCTCTTCTCATAATTCTTTTGATACTATTGACACTTCCCCAAAGCCAGCAAAACCTCTAAGCAATAGCAGCAAATGAGGTAAGTGAAGTACTTAAGGGGAAAGGAGAAGCAACTTAAGGCCACAGTTTGAACTACTTCTCTCCTGTACTAGTACAGATATATCTTGAAGAAAAGCTTATCTAGTGCTAAATAACTGTCCTAAGCATAAAAATAGAATCAACACCAGCTCATTTTTTCAGAAAATAAATGCATAGTAAGTTTCAAAACACAAAATACTAAGTAACAAAACATGGCTTAAACAATAATTTTAAAGAAACATACTAATTATAAGTGTTAAGCTGCAAAGCAGTTGGAAATGAGCTAGAGTTATTTAATCTACTGAGTTTCACAAGATCTAAAGATCAGAAGAGCTTCAGCGTGTCTATTAAAAAGTTGTTTTCTACCTTGCAGTTGTCTGGTTGGGTTCACGAATGGAAGAACCTCAAAGAAAATCTGAGTATTTTCAGGCATCTGGGCTGGGCAATAACTTCTAGTAGAGATTATACAGACTATAAAGTCATTAATAACACTATATGACCGGCTACGAATTTGGTAAAAAGCAGTCAGTGTAAAATTTAACTTGTAATTAAAAAAATTCTGAATATAAACCAGAGCAGTCTATCAGATAGTACCAACAAAAATCACAAACTAAACTGCTCAAGACTTGAAATACTGGCAGCAACACCTATCACACATTGCTCAGCTGTATGCAGCAAAGTTTAGCTGAGCCTTGAAAGCTGAAGATTTTAAAGACATAATTTGCTTTCACAATTGAGGAACTAGGTATTCCCCAGAGTTTTGGGGTAGAGGTTTTTTTCTTACTGAACTGAATGATCTGCATGCCAATGGAGGACTTTATCCAAGTAATCAAATGGGCAGTTCTGTGGTGAGCTGCGGAAACCTCTTAAAGTGGGCAAAAGGTGGCTCAGATGATTTCTTTGCATATAAATAAAAGGTAGTGAATTTTAGGATTCCTAAACTATGCTTATGGGAAACTCAATTAAAGTTTGACAGGTACAACTCACAGGAGAGATCTTTTATCACCACTCATGATTCTCTTAAACATCAGTCCAATGCAAGCAGCAACCACCAGAAATAGCAATAAAATACTGGGCACCCCCAGGAAGGTGATTAACAACAATATCATTTTGAATCTCCATAAAACCCTCATATAACCACATATTCAGTACTGGGTGCAGATCTGATATCCACATTTCATGAAGGACTTGGGGGAGTTAGGAGAAAGCAGAGACAAGGAAGGCTAGCATAATAAAGGGAATAAAGCAGCTGCCTTAGTAGACTAAGGCTGACACTAAGCTGGAAAAGAGAAGACTGAGGGGGGCATATGATTAAAGTGCAGAGTTTCAGGAAGGCAGTGGATAAGGGGAGTGTTCAACACCAAACAGTGAGCAC
The DNA here is from genome assembly GCA_013397935.1 of Dasyornis broadbenti. Classification (NCBI taxonomy): domain Eukaryota; kingdom Metazoa; phylum Chordata; class Aves; order Passeriformes; family Dasyornithidae; genus Dasyornis; species Dasyornis broadbenti. Next base: position 1,706,223 of record VZRN01002244.1, read on the forward strand.
TAACTGAAATTAGTCAGAAATTGGTTTAAATCAGTTAAAAGAAAGTGCAGCTAAAAATAAGCTGCAAGCAGCTAACATCTGGGTTTGCTTCCACTTGACATTAGTGATGCAAACCGTGCCAACAGATTTGAAGTGAGATTACACAAGTTCCCTGACAAACACATTAAAGGAAAGACCATGTTGAAGTATACATCACTCACATAGATGCAGATGCCAGAGAGTACAAGAAGAATGGAGACCAGCAACAGCCAGACTTACATGCAATTCATATGCAGCAATGCCTGTTGCCAAAGTTTGCAGCAGCACACTGGGCTAGATAGCTTGATGTTGTACGTGATTTTTACATAGGGTCTGGAGGCAAAGTAAGCAGGTAATTTTCCTATCATTTACAATCAGTAGAATCAAAGAAACATAAAATGATTTGTGTTGGAAGGAACCAAAAACCATCTAGTCTGACCTCCTCGTCACTAGATGAGGTTGCTCACAGTTGCAGCCAACCAAACATTCAACACTTCCGATGATAGTGCATCCACAACTACTCTGGGCAACCTGCGGCAGTGTCTCATCACCCTCATCCTTATATCCAAACTAAATCTATGCTCCTTCTGTTTAAAACTATTCCTCATTGTCCTGTCAGTGTAGGCCCCAGCAAAAAGTCTGTCTCCATCTTTTTATAAGCCTCCTTTGTATAATGAAGGGCTGCAATAAGATCTCCCTGAAGACTTTCTTTACACAGAAGTTATTTACCATATTTCATTATTTGTAACTAGAATAGTAGCTCTGCCAGTCTGTAAGTCTCTCAAAACCTGTGAAATAACAAATGACAATTATCAAGCAGAGACACGTATGGCATGTTTACTACTTCAACACAGAACAAAGGAAACCTAACTTACTGGACACATCTCTAGCATTGAAAATCCTGTTGAATACTCCATGACAGGAGGACCATCCACCCTTTCCTCAAACAGCTGAGTGAAACTAAGCACTGAAGCAAAAGTTATGTAAAAGTCAGAAAGTGTCATGCCCTATCAGTTAAGTGTCATGCCCTACTTAAAATTGCCAGTAAGTTGAAGTGGAAACCAAAGTCTGAAAACATCCCTTGGATCCACATACACTTCAGAAGCAGCCAAGCCTGGAGAATGAATCCAAGTTCAAGATATAACGCAGTCACTACAAGTCTCAAAACTAAAAGGTAACACAAATTTACTATGTAATTAGTTCATTAAATCAGTATTTGTGAGTATTCAAATACTGACAGCTTCATCAAACACAAACAAATATTCATGACGATCACAAAAGCCATGCCTGACAAAAGCACCCCCCACTGGAAAAGCTCTATAGCTATCTGAAATTACAAAAACTGAGGCAGAGTGAGGCACAGAAATTTCCAACCAATGCAGTTACACTTGGTTGAAGTTATAAGCAAATAGACTGAGAGCCTGTACTCGAGGCCTGCGATAATGTTTAATACATGGTGGGGTAGCGAAGCTGAAGCTAACTCAAATAGCTACCGGCATAATTTTGAGCTTGACACATCAGAACGTTGTCACCATATGCAGGTAGTAAAAAAGGGTGACTCCATACAGTAAAAACACACCACACATTTTAAGTAGTTATGTGATCTCAGAATTGTCACTCTTGACTGCAAGCTGAAATTTGGAAATTAAAGTATTAGAAACTCCACAGAACACTACTACATGTTCAGTATAAATACATACCTGCTCTGCCAAAAAAAAAAACAGCAAAAAAAGCCTTAAAATAAAACACTGGAAATCAATATTTTGGATATGCATTTCCTCAGACAGCTGTCCTGATATAGCACGAGATTTCTTTAGTACAATACTGGATCTGCAGTGACACACACGCTTCTCTGCTTGCTCTATGCCTTTCCCACTCTACATCATGTCTTCAACAGATCCATACTCACCTCATGCATGAGTACTTTCTTTACCCTTCCTGGACCTGAACAAGTGTTTCTTGAACCTGACTCCATTTGAAAGGTTCAGATAAATTCCTGCCCTTGTATACAGCAGAGAAAGAAATGGTGAGAGGTGAAAACTTTAAAGCACAGAAGTGTACAGAATAGGACGCAGCCAGTTTGTAACCTTTCTCAGCATGCAGCTCAGATCTTCCTAACACAAAAATCTGACACATGCTATCCTCTTCCTTTTTGTCCTCTCTTATGGGGACACTCAACCATTTTTTCACTGCCCTCAACTCTATTCTTTAGGTCCACATGTTCCCAACCCTTAAAAAACAAATACATATTTCACAAATCTTAACACCCTCCATAATTCGCACATAACCCTGTTTTCACTCATATGTCCTTGATACAGAGTAAAGTTGAAACATATATTAGTAGACTTCATTTTAATATTAAAGAAACTTACTTGGGTAAGTGTATCTTTTGTAAGTTCTTTTTCCTCCTACAAAAAGTTACCTTGCAGTAAGACATAAGGTGCTGTAACAACAGCATAGAACGGCATTCATCAGCACATCACAATGGCTCTCTATCATTCCAGTACTGCAAGAGACTAATAAATCCAGTATTACTAGTAATTACAGTCTGCTATATATATGGTACATGTCTCAACTTGTCAAGGAACAGGAAAACAATCACTGAAAAACACAATCAGACACCTATCATAAATATTCTCCTCATGATTTCAAACATATCATGTACCTCCCTTCCTACCATAATATGATTTTAGAAATAAGTATGAAACACGTTGGAGTTTCAGTTCAATTGTAAGTAAGGATCTCCATTTTCTCAGCTTTCAAGTATTTTGCCATTACAAGAGATAACTTCAAATTCTTAGAAACCAGGTGAAATGTTATTCCTGTCTACCAAGCTATCAAAACTCTGCTGGTGTGAAAACAGTTTAACTGAATATTTAAAAAACAATGTTAAAAAAAAGATTAGCATTGTCTGCAGCATGCTTCAAACAGTGAGTTTAAGGAGAAAATATAGTGCTAACCAAAAGCTCCACACCCTCAAAAGGCAAGGACTTCATATGTTTTATTCAGGTAACATTTAACTGCTTTCCTTTAATTGATTTGAACTACTCAGCTTAGAAAAGACACACTTCCATTCTCTATTGGATGAAATCAAGTAATGGTAAATGTCTTTCTGATGCTATTATGTAGTCATGGAATTGACATATTTCAAACTCAACATTATGACTCCTATGTAAGATCAGAAAGGATATGACAACAGACTACAAAAAGAGAGCTTCTGTTTAAATATACACACAGTAGAAGCAGTCAGCAACTCTTCTAACTGCAGAGCCAGATCAAACCAGTATTTGCTTGACTGCTGACCATTTTTGTCAGACCTTCAAAATGCACACATGCTTTTATACCTGCAAGACTAATACATCACGTACATAGGACTTGACCTATTCCTTATATCCACCAAGTGAATGTTCTAAAAGGGATCTAACTTTTAATAATAAGCTTATGAATCAAGGACAAAAAAAGTTATAGGATGTACAAAGGTAAAAGTGGCTGATGCTATTTAGTGAACTGTTAACACCTGGCACAATAAAGAAACTAGATGAAGATCAATTGCCTAATTTTGGAGGCACACATTGGTATTTCATTACTCATCCAAAACCTAAAGAACAAGTACTTTAAGGAAGATCTTAAAGTAATAATGAGGTAGTAACTATTAATGAACAATTAACAAGGTAACCATCCTTCAACCACACTGCTCTTACTAGTCACAGCCAATGCTTCACAAGCTTCCCCAACATTCCACTAACGGGCCTTCATCTTTTGTCTTGCACAATTTACCTTCAAGTATTGGAGAAGAAATCAGTGTTTACCTCGGGTTCAGTTCTTTATACTTTTCATTTGCTAATACAAAAACTATCAGAGTGTGGTTTTGCTCTGTTTTTCAGAAACAGACTAAGGCTACTGGCTTATTTTCAGTGAATCACTGGTACAGCTTCTGTTCACAATAAACAGTCATAAGTTGAACACACTGACTACATGCTTCTATTCTTTCACAGGGCCTCCTTGGCCTCCTGCCCCATCTATGTCCTTCTAACTGTCCAAATCTCTCAGGCTATCCATGCCTTACTTCCTGTTTTTAACTAGACAGCTAACTTCACTGCCCAGCTATCAGTATTGGTGTCAAGCAGCTATTAAAGCAGGAATGTACCCAAGTGCCACAAAAACTCCTCAACTTTAACCCTGAATTTCTGGACAAGTCAGTATCTGAAAATCAACAGAGTTTATGAGCAACAGACCACAATATATTCAGCTTTTCTGTCTCTATTACAAGCCTAGTTCTGCTGAACACGGAATACAAAAAAAGCAAAAGTTTGTACTACTTTGTCTTGTCTCCAGGTTTGTATTTCAGCTTCTGACACTATACATCATAACTGACAACTACTACACTTCAACAGAGTGAGCCTGACAGAACTGATGGAAGGAAAGATACCTCATCTCTTACATTACTGTGGAGTACCACACAAGCTCATGGTCACTTGGTGCTAGACTCAGATACCGAACATACACAAAACAAAACGAAGTTGCTTCCATGTTGAACAGAGTGAAACAACACACACCAATCACAACACAATTTTACATGTACCTATCTGACTAACTGATGTATTTTCTTTGTTAAAATCCTCAGAGCTATACTAGCAGCCACAAGTTAAACGGGAGTGGGTAACAGGTACATAAACAACCCTATGCAATAGTCCAGCCGGTCATGTGCTGGCACATACCTGTTATACACAGGAACACAGGCACCGTACTTCCTGACAGCTCATCATTTTGGACAAATACTTCACATTCCTCTGCCAGTCACAGCCCAAGCCAGCCTTGTTTCCTCAGCGCCTAGTTAGAGGTTTGCACCCGCTTGCGAGTTCCAGGCGGCTCCCAGCTGCCCGGCAGGGCCGAGGAGAGCCTTCTCGCAGCTTCACGGACGTCGGGGAAGGGCAGCAATCCCGGCCCGGTGCTCCCCCGCCTACCCCACGACTTGCCCCAAGTTGTACCCGCGGGCTCGGCGCTCCCGGCCGCCCCCGTCCCGCCGCCCGGGCCTCCTCCACCGCCCGCCCCGGCCGCGCAGGCCCCGTTGCGGCCCTTACACGGTGACATGGCCGGAGCCGCGCACCACCACCGGGTCGGGGGAGTACTTGAGGAGCTGCTCCTCCAGCGCCCGTTCCTCATCCTCCTCCTCCTCGTAGATTTCATCGAAGTCCGCCATGGCCGGGCCGGGGCGTCCGCTGAGCCAGTGGAGCCGGGGCGACGCGACGGGAGCCGGCCAGGGAGGCAGGCGGGAGGGGGCCGGCGGGTGTGCCCCGGGGCCGGGCCGGGC